>PVLA01001481.1:294743-354076 GCA_004027455.1 Hydrochoerus hydrochaeris | reverse complement strand
GGAGAGGAGAGGAGAGGAGAGGAGAGGAGAGAAGAGCTGGCTGCTTGTCAGAGAGAACTCTCTACTGTGAGTGCTCTCACTACTGTGTGTGCTGGTGGAATTCGGTGCCAGTCTCCAGCATTCTCTGTTTGAAGGAAGGCAAAAGAGTCAGGGGACCTTATATCCAAGTCTATCATGTGTGACTTGAAATAGTCACACTATTTTAGTCTATCATTTTTCTTTTCTTCTTCTAAACTTCTTAGTATGGCTGTCCTGTTTAGCCCAAATTCTGGTGACCCACTGACAGTCCTATGGACTGGATTGCCATTGTATTAAGTCCTACATCTATGTTTTGTTTGATCTACAAGTCTCTTTTATTCCACTTTGATTTTGCCTTCAGGATGTACATCTTTAAATTATCTGTGTTTTTACTTCAATTTATCTGAATAGCTCTAACCATGGCTCTTTCTCTATTCACCCATGTTTCTTCCCTCATAAATTTATGAAAGGGCCCAAAATTTTTGTTTCAAAAATTCTTGTTAGTGAAGTTACAACATATAAATCAACAGAATCTAAATTCACCCTAAGGGTAAAAACTAAATAGATTTATTGTCTTAGTTACTTTTCTTTCATTGCTGAGACAAAATAATCAACATCCACAAGTTAAAGAAGAGGAGGTTTATTTAACTCACAGTGTGTAAAGGTTTCAGTTCATAATCAGCGTCTCTGAGGAAGGATAGTGTGGCAAAGAGCAACATTTCATGTTGGTTGAAGACAGGAAAAGCAACAAGAGCAAAAGGGTTGAGAAAGCCTTTTTTCCTCCCTTATCTTGCTTGCAGGCTACTCACTTTGGGGCAGATGTAGCACTCATGCCCAAATCCTAGTGCTAGACTATGAACCAATCACAAACACTAGATTTAGCTGACTGAGAAAAGCCTGACTATTATGACCACATGTGCCTTTGCAGGGAAATTCAGACATGAACCCTATCATATGTATAAATATTTCTATATAGTTGTGATGGTAATTATTGTTAATATAATAGTATATTAAATATACTTTTATTTCCCAAATGTATGGGTTATCTAAGATGCAGAATTTGAGAAAGACATTTTATCATATTGATGACCTCCAAATTTGCATTGCTCATGATGTTAGACTATTTCATATTTATATGATTGTTAAATGATTGTGTTATGATAGTTAGATATGTCTAAACATTATGCAACTGAGATAATGTCTTTATGATGACACAAAGTGCTCCATATCCAGATAATGATTGTTAAACCTACTGCACCTATCTCAATATTGATGTGACTCACCTTCTGGACATTCAGCAACTGAGGATTTGAGAGCAAGGTTATAAAAGCTCACTGGGCTAAGGGAATAGTTAATATTTTGGCCCTGGCTCTCCAAGTTCAACAAGGACTCAGAACACAAGGGGACCTCTCTAAGGGATCCTACTTCAGTGAGTCATCCAACCTTCTTAGCAAGAAGATTGTTGGATTCCAGAAGACAGGAGTCAACCAATATATAGTGTGCTCAGAAGAGGATCACTAACAAAAAAAATGTCCCCATGCTGCCAAGGGAAGCTGTGTGCTTAAAAGCAAAGACTGTAATCCAACCTAACAGATCATAAAATATTATAAGGAAACTAAAAGATCTAAGAGGCTTTGTATATGGTCCTGAAGGAACCTAAACAGAGAGATAGACAGATACTAATTTTTTAAAAAATTTATTTAAAGAGAAAAAAAGCAAACCAGAAAAAAGGGAAGAAACAATACAGAATTTTAAAAAAATAAACACTAAGAAATCACCAGTTGATAAATTACATATTGTCTTCCTAGATATAGTTGTTCAAGTTACAAAATTAAAGTATACAAAGTGGACATGCAAACAATAAGGTGGCAAACATTTCTGTTCAGTGATCCAACAAAAACTCAGCAACATGGTTATCAATTTTACACTCTTAAACATACAGGCAGTTATATCTTTTTTAAGATTTTAAGTTTATTTTACAGAGAATAAAACAAAAGAGGACAGAATAAAGCAGATCAGAACAGAACAATGCAAGCAAAACAGCACCTCACAACAAGACAATTGGATATCAACAGTAATGACCATAATGTCACTTTCTTTGAAATAGTTGAGCATAGCTTTATACACAATAATATCAAACATAACAAAATAGAATAAAACCATTCAAGAGAATGAAAGTATTACAAGGCATCCTGAACCAAGTAACAGAAAATGAACAATGGCTACTATAATATCTCATTTTCCATAAATTTTTTTTATTTTATTACACATATTAAAATTGAATATGACACAACATGATAGAATCAATGGTAATAGAAGAACAAAAGCATGTTAGGACTTCAAAGCAAGATGATATTAAATCAGTAATGGCTGCCATAAAGCCTTGTTTTCTTCAAAGTAGCTGTTCATACCATCACATATAATATCAAACAAAATAGAATAAGACCATTCCAACCAATGAATGAAAACATTATAAGACTTCAAACCAATATAATGGGGAACCATGATTACCATCGAATCTTACATACTCTTACCATTTCTTACACTAGGGAGACTATATGGTAATTACACGTGTGAGTTTGATTTATTTCATTTATGAATATGGTCTTGAGTTACATCCATTTGCTTATAAATATTTCAATATGATCATTCTTTATAGCTGAGTAGTACTCCATTGTAAAGAAATACACCTTTTTTACCCATCCCGCAGTTGATGAGCACTTAGGTTGTTTCCAAGATCTGGCTATTACAAATTGTGTTGCTATCAACATGGGTACACATATATCACTGTGGTATGATGTTTTCAGTTCTTCTGGGAATATGCCTAGGAGTAGAATAGCTGGGTCAAATGGGACTTCCAATCCTAGCTTTTTGAGGAATTTTCAGACTGATCTCCACAGTGGTTGCACCAGTCTACACTCCCACCAACAGTGCAGAAGAGATCCTTTTTCCCATCAGCCTTGCCAGCATTTGTTGTTGGTAGTTTTCTTGATCCTGGCTATTCTTTCCGGAGTGAGATGGAATCTCTGTGTGGTTTGAATTTGCATTTATCTAATGACTAATGATGATGAAAAATTTTTCATGTATTTATTTGCCATTGATACTTCTTCATCTGAGAACTGTGTGTTCATCTCAGATGCCCATTTTTGGATTGGGTCTTTGAATTTTGAATTTTGAATTTTGGTGGTCTGATTTTTTTTAATCCTTTATAAGTCCTAGACAGAGTTTTTTGTCTGAGGCACAGTTCACTAATATTTTTTCCCAGTTTCTGGGTTTTCTTTTTACTCTGTTGGAGATTTCTTTTGACATGCAGAAACTCTTTAATAAGACATGATCCCAGTTATTGATCCTGGGGAGTATTTCCTGTGCAGTTTGGTTCTTGTTCATGAATTCTCTACCTACCCCTATGGCTTCAGGATTTTTACCTAATTTGTCTTCCAACAGATTCAGTGTTTCTGTTTTAATATTTAGATCTTTGATCCATGGAGATTTTAGTTTAGTACATGGTGACAGGCGTGAGTCTAGTTTTAGATTTCGGCATATAGATAGCCAGTTTCCCCAGCACCATTTATTAAAGAGACTATTGTTTTTATGGTGAACATGTTTGGCCCTTTTATCAAAGATAAGGTCGTTGAGTGTGTTCGTAGTTGTGACTGTATCTTCTAATCCATTCCATTGATCTTCAAATCTGTTTTTATTCCAGTGCTATGTTGATTTTATTATGGTAGATTTGTAGTATAACTTCAAGTCAGGGATTGTGATGCCTCCTGCCTTGGCTTTACTACTTAGAATTGTCTTTGCTATTCTAGGTCTCTTCTGGTTGCAGATGAATTTTAGGAGTGATTTCTCTAGATCTATGAGATATGTTAGTGGCATTTTCATTGGGATTGCATTGATTCCGTATAACAATTTTGGGAGAATGGCAATGTTTACAATATTTATTCTTCCTATGCTTGAACAAGGGATGTGTTTCCATTTTCTGAGATTGTCTTCAATTTCTTTTTCAGGGTAATATAATTTTCCCTGTATAGCTCTTTTACTTCTTTCATTTGATTAATTCCTGGGTATTTCATTTTTTGGGATGCCAGTATGAAGGGTGTAGCTTCTCTTACTTGTCTCTTGGTGTTTTTGTTGTTAGTGTATAAAAATGTTATCGATCTTTGAGTATTGACTTTGTACCCAGCTATGTTGCTGAATTTATTTATTATATCTAGGAGTCTTTTGGTGGAGTTTTGGGGGTCTTCTATTTAGAGTATCATGTTGTTTGTGAATAATGATAGTTTAACTTACTCTTTTCCTATCTTTACTCCTTTTATTTCTCTCTCTCATCGAGTTGCTCTGGCTAGTATTTCCAATACTATGTTAAATAGAAGCAATGATAAGTGACATCCTTGTCTTGTGCCTGATTTTAAGGTAAAGATTTCAGGTTTTGGCCATGTAATATGATGCTGGCTGGTGGTTTGTAGCAGATGGCCTTTATTATATTGAGGTAAAGACCATCTATTCCAATTCTCTGTAAAGTCCTTATTATGAATGAGTGTTGGATCTTATTAAAAGCTTTTTCTGCATCTATAGAAATGATCATGTGATTCTTACATTTCACTCTATTGATATGCTGGATTACATTTATTGATTTACCTATGTTAAACCATCCCTGCATGCCTGGGCTGAATCCCATTTGGTTGGGGTATAAAATCTTCTTGATAATTTGCTGCATCCTGTTTGCCAATATTTCATTGAGAATTTTTGAAACTATGTTCATTAGGGAGGTTAGCCTTTAGTTCTCTTTTTTAGTTGGATCTTTCTCAGGTTTTGGTTCTAGAGTAATATTTGCTCCCAGGAATGACTTAGGGAGAAGTACTCCCCTTTTGATTTCATTGAACAGTTTGAGGAGTGTCAGCATTAAGTCTTCTTTGTATTTCTTGTAGAATTCCACAGTGAATCCGTCTGGGCCTGGGCCCTTCTTTGTTGGTAAGGACTTAATTACATTTTCAATTTAATTCATAGAAATTGGGTTATTCAGCAGTTTTACATCTTCTTTACCCAGCTTTGATGGTTCATATATTTCTATGAATCTATCCATTTCTTCTGTGTTATCAAACGTATGAGTAGAGGTTTTTGAAATAGGTGTTGATGATTTTCTATATTTCCACAGAGTCAGTAAGATTTCAACTTTTTCATTCTGTATTGCATGAATTTGAGTTTTTTTCTTTCTTTTTTTAATTAGGTTGGCTAAGTGTTATCAAATTTATTTATTCTTTCAAAGAACCAACTCTTTGATTTATTGATTCTTTGTATTGTTTTTTTAGTCTCTATTGCATTAATTTCTGCTCTCATCTTTATAAATTCCTCTCTTCACTTTGGGCTTGGCTTGCTCTTCTTTTTCTAAACGTTTGAGGTATAGTGTCAGGTTGTTTACTTGTGTTCCTTCTGTCTTCCTAATGTGGGAACTCAGTGCAATAAATTTCCCTCTGAGGACTGTTTTCATTGCATCCCACAGATTCTGGTAATTTGTATTTGTATTTTTGTTTGCTTGTAGATATTGTTTAATTTCTTCTTTAATTTCCTCTGTGACCCACTGATTGCTCAAGAGTGCATTATTTAATTTCCATGTGTTTGTGGTGTTTTTGCAGTTTCTTTTATCATTAATTTCTAGTTTCATGGTGCTATAGTCTGATAACATGCATGGGATAATTTCAATCCTTTTGCATTAAATCTATTCTGTGGGCTAGTATATGATCTATTTTAGAGAATGTCCCATGTGAAGCTGAGAATAATGTATATTCTGATGTTGTTGGATGGAACAATCTATATGCATCTATCTAGTCCATTTGTGCACAGGTATGATTCTGTTCTGCCATTTCTTTGCTGATTTTCTGTCTAGTTGATCTGTCCCTTTGTGTCAATGGCATGTTAAGGTTTCCTGTTATAATTGCATTATTGCTTATTTGGTTTTCATTTATGTTAATACTTGCTTTGTATAGCTGGGTGTTCTAGAATTTGGTGCATATATATTTAAGATTTTTGTCTCTTCCTCTTGAACTTTCCCCCTAACTAATATGTAGTGACCTTCTTTTTCTGTTCAGATGATTCTTGGTTTGAATTTCGCATTGTCTGCAAACAGAATAACTACCCCTGCTTTTTTTTTGAGTTCTTGTTGCATGAAGTATTGTTTTCCATCCTGGGACTTTCAGAATATGAATTTCCTTTTTTTTTTAGATGGGTTTCTCATAGGCAGCATATGGCTGGATGTTGTTTCTTGATCCACTCTGCCAGTCTGTTTCTTTTAATTGGTGAATTGAGGCCATTTACATTAATGGTTATAACTGTTATTTATTGGTTTTTTGTTGACATGTTATCATTCTGCTGTTGTATCTTTACCTTTCCATTCTGTTTAATTGTCTGTCTTGCTTAGTGGTTTTTCCTATGTGTATCTAGAATGTCTTTCAGTATTCTTTGCAAGGTTGGTTTGTTGATCATGAAGTTCTTCAGCTGTTCTTTGTCAAGGAAGTATCTTACTTCTCCATCTACTTTGAAGGACAGTTTTGCAGGGTATATCAGTCTGACTTGGAAGTCCTTTTCCTTTAGGATCTGAAATATTTCACTCCATGCCCTTCTTGACTTTATTGTTTGTGTTGAGAAGCCTGCTGTGATTCTGATAGGTTTTCCTTTATAGATGATCTGTCTTTTCTTTCTAACAGCTTTTAATATTCTGTTCTTATGTTGGATTTCTGGGATGGTGATTATTATATGTCTGGGTGTAGTTTTATTTTGGTTATGGCTGTTTGTAGTTCTATATGCTTCACTAATCTGTATGTCAGTTTTTATTTTCGTGTTTGGGAAATTTTCAGCTATTACTTCTGTAAACAGCCTCTTGATATCATTTCTGCTGTCCCTTTCTTTTTCATTTATCCCTATTAATCTTATGTTGTTTTTCTTTGCATCATCTTGCAACTGTTGAATTTTTATTTCCTGATTCCTTCTTATTTTAAAAGCTCGTTCCTTTCCTATTCACTAGCTGCAACCTTATCTTCAAGGTCTGAAATTCTATTTTTACTTTCATTGAGGCAGTTTTGGCAACTTTCAATAGAATTTTTGATTTCCTGTATATCTCTTTGAATCTGCTTCATGTATTCTGTTTGTTTCTTGTACTGTTCATTCAGGGATTCTTTTTTCTTTGTTCCTCTAATTTTTTAGCTGTGGCTTCTTTAGATGTGTTCAGTATTTCTTTCACTACTTTTATCATTTCTTCTTTTACCTGGGAGATTATTTCTTATTTGAATTCTTTCATAGCTTCCCATACTTGCTTCTTTATTTCAGTTGATATCATTTCAGGTATTTCAGGTGCATGACTAGTATTTTCTTCTATGTATGTGGCTCCCAGGCTTTATTAGAATGGGCTGGAGTTTTGAGATTGCGTTTTGGTCTTTCATTTTGTCATTTTCCTGTATTTCCATGTTTTGAGCAATGTTCCAAAACTTTCCCTGGGCATGTTGGAAATCACCTCCTGCACCCTTGGCTCCCAGGACTCACATAGCCTTTGCTCCCCTTGTGGCCTGTTCCTGTCTGCCCTCTTGGTGTGGGCCTAGTCCCTTGGTTTATCAAAGGTCACTGGGTGTGGTCACTGAAGCCTTCAAACCTCTCCAGTGTAGTCCGGTGTCCTAGGGGGCTGGGCATGCACCCAAGCAATGAGAGTGCTGGTTCCAAACTCTCCCTGGGCCAGTACCAGTGAGCTGGAACTCACCTGGCTGCATGGGCATAACTCCCCTCTCAGTGTGGGCCTACCTTCTCTCTGGGTGCACGCCTATTCCCCTGGTTGAACAAAGGTTGCTGGGTGTGGTCCACTCAAGCCCAGGAAAACTCTCCTGGCTAGTCCAGTGTCCTTGGGAGCTGGGAGAGCACTCAAGCACCAGGAGTGATGTCCCAATCTCTCCACAGGCCAGCACCAGCAAGCTGGAACTCGCCTCATGGAGTGAGCCTGGCTCCCCTCTCCAATAGATACTAATTTTGATTAATGCCTGTCTCTCTAACTTGATTTTAAACATCCAACACAAAAAAGTATAAACAAAATTATATATATATATATATATATATATATATATAAACAAACTGCAAACAATTTTTTTCATAAACAGCAGCATTTGGCAAAATTTTGTTTTTGTTTTCAAGCACTGTGTTATGTGACCAACACAACTGCAGCCATCTTTCCCCCCAAAACACAAACATGGCCATCTTTTTCCAAAATCATGGAATGAATTCAGTTCATGAACTAAGGTACCACTGTATCTGAGAGACAGACAGACAGATAGACAGAAAGACAAAGACATATAGAAAGAGAGAGAGAGACAGAAAGCAGTGAAAGAGAGAGACAGAGAACCAAGAAATACATACATTAGGAAAATAAAATTTTATATAAATATTTTAACCTTAAATTTCTTGAGATATTATGAAGTTAATACAAGTTACCTTTGGTCTACACAATTAGAAGAAGTGTTCAAACTAGCATAAAAATTTTTGGCAGACTCTAGAGGAAAGGATAACATTAAATTAAAAATATTCCTAAGTATAAAATAAGGACTCCAAATACTGAACCAGTCCCTGCTAGCAGTCTTCAGCTATACCCATAATTTATAGTCTAAAATCAAAGTCAGACAAATCATTTTTTTTCTAACTCCTATACCATTCTACAATGAGGGAACTAATGTTTTCCTTGACTGACTCCAACAATATGGCAAAAACTTTAACAAAGATGCATGCTGGGCCTGTACAAAATTGTCCACTTGTAGTACATTTGGACTACCATGTTAAGTATCTCCTCTCCAGAGAGATGATTTAATAAAGTTTCAAAATTTTATAAAACAACTACAAAGTGCAACAACAATTTTAAAGATTGCTACAAGATCTGATGTCCTTCACTGGTCTACAAATGAGACTTCATCATAAAAGCCATAGAAAAAATTTTCTCTAGCCACAGTTAATATTCAAATATGGAATTTAGAGATCCAGATCTACCCCAGACTTCTAAAACTCTCATGGCAAAATATAAGCCTCAGTTTACAAATAAATATTTTCAGATCTGGGATAAACATTTTTGGGTGACATTTACTATGAGGCAACTGAGTCAACTAGCATCTCTTTTTTGGGAAAAACAGAAAATCTACAGCTGTGATAAAGGAGTAATACCACTCAAAATGTGCAATGAAATCCTACCTAAAGCTCTAATTATACTATTGTATTAAGAGATATTGACTTCTTTGGTACTGACTGATGGGTAAGAGCTAGAAAAAGCCAAACCTACACAATACCCTGGTAGCTCTATGGCATAAACTATGGAACTTGGTTGCCTCTAAGGAGAATAGGAAGATGTGCATTAGGGTATACATGGATTCAAGGCATTGGGTTAAAACCATTGATCAAACAACTAACCTGCCAGTCTTGTGATATTGGTGGATCACATCAATTTTTCACAGGTATGATCATCTGACCACTATCCTTATCCTCACAATAAGACTTAATTATACAGTGGTGTTACTGGGTAGTTTCCTTTTAAAAGTGGCTCACCAAATAAACATTACTGGATTTTCTGGTACTTGTGTTTCCCTCTAGAGTTGGATTCCAAATTCTTCTTGTCTTGAACAAATTATTGAATGAAATAAGCAAAAAGGGATGTCAAAATTTATTTAAAAAATTGAAGTAAAGAGTGAGGAGAAAATTAGCTCTGCAGAGCAAAGATAGGCCAAGTAAAGAGATAAAAGTAAGATTAAAGTACATCCTGGGGTATAATACATGACTGGACATCATGACAAAAGTGATGATAGTGAGCTCTTCTGTGTCCTTTTATGCCATTAAAATTTTAAGGGAACCCATGAGACATACAGGTCCTTAGAGGAAGTGTTAGGATCCTAATCCTCTATTCCTAGCCAGTTTAAGCCATGCCCTATTTCCTACCTCATTTAGCCTTGAAAGACACAAATCCTCATAATTTTTTATGAGATACTGAGGGAGTAGAGGTCTCTGTCTTGTATAGTTTCCCTTCCTCAAGCTGGGTGGGGCTATAGACCATACTTATTGGGCATTATATGCTCTCCAACTACCTTGTGGTGCTGTGGCTCACTAACTGGGATAAAAAAAGAAAAACCTGTCAGAAAACAAAACAAAAATAAAGGAACTGGCAATAATTGAAGTACCTGTTTGATAAGAGAAAGAAACTTTATATTACCATAATTATGAGGTCAGATTTCTATACTTCCTGTAGCATCACAGGATTTGTGTTTCTTGAAAAGAAATATCAAATCTTCCAGAGGCTCATAGGAATATCTTTCTCCTTTGGGTAATCTTGTTCTTCAGATACTTCAGGTGAGACTAGATTTATTCTAGAAAGATGAATCCAATTATCTATCTCTGCCACTTTTACTGCAGTCAGTGTGGCAAGAATCACTGAGAAAGGGCCCTTCCATTTTGGCTTTAATTAGTCTACAAAATTTTTTTTGTCTCTTTGAGACAGAGTCTAGCTGCATAGTTCAAGCTGGCCTTAAGCTCACATTTTGGCTAGGGCTAATCTTGAACTTGCAATGACCCTCCTGCCTCAGCCTCCTGAGTGCTGGGATCATAGACATGCACCACGATGCTCAGATCTAGTCTCCAAATTTTTACAAGCACTTGGTATCCAGGATGGACAGTACATGTCCCGAGCCAGGATATGACAATGCTCTGTTTCCATAAATTTAGATAGCCTGTTGTACTTAGTCCCGATTAATAAGATATTTTAAGAGTCTCCCATTCCCTGAGTATACTATCATATCAAAAGGCAGAAATGATCTCCCATATAACATTTCAAATTGCTCAAAATTAGCCCAGTTTTGGTCATGTTACAAAACCTTATGAGTGCTACTAGCAGCAATCAGAGCCAGGATTCAGATGTCTCTTGGGAAAATTTTGCCAAAGCTCACATTAGGGTCTAATAGGCTCTCTCTACCTTTCCAGATGATTGAAGCTGCCAGTTGAGATGAAGGCAGTACTTAATTCAAAAAGCCTTTGCCATTGCCATTCCCTGAATTATTTTGGAGGTAAAAGATCTGTTGTCACTCTATAGAGACCAGGGTAGTCCAAATCTGGGGATGATTTCTATATTAGTCAGAATTCTACTAGAGGAACAGATACAACACAAGATACACAAGTATTTAAGAAATTACAGATTGGCTGATTGTCAGGAAGAGTTAGAGTCAGATGCAGAGGGTGTCTGCATGCTGGATGCTGAAGGATTCATCCAATGTCTGGAGTTCACTGTAGTGTTCTATGCAAGTCCATACCAGGAGGCTGATGGGTCTGCAGTGGAAGGCCTAAGAATCTATGCCAGAAGGCTGAAGGATCCAAGACCGAAGCCAAGGAGTCTGTGCTAGAAGCAAGGAGATAATGTCCAAGCTGAAGGCAAAGACTGGAGCTCCTCTGAAGAATGGAACTTCATCTGTTCTCCCTCCTTCCCTTTTATTCCATCAAGATGATGAGCCACCCAAGGGTGGATTAATCTACACGATAGGGTATAGAATTGCTAAACTGATTTCGTTAAGCTTCTAAACATTTTAAGTTGATGAAATCAATCAACTACTGCAATTTCCTTGAGAAGTAAATTGACTATCTCTGTAACCATTTCTGAATGGATAGAAAAGGCTTCAATCCAGCCTGTAAAGGTGTCAATAGGGGCCAACATTTGTTTAAATGTTTCACATGGTGATATATGGGTAAAATCTAATTACCAGTCATCCCCAGGGTATCTCCCTCTTATCCATACAATTCTAATTAAGGAAGTGATTTGGATTTCCCCCAGTTATTGTAGATACAAAGTGGGCAAGCTTTGCATACCTGTCAGGTGGTCGCCACTAGTCCTAGTCCTATGAAAATTTGAGTGACCATTTCCAATGTACTATCTCTTTCCATATAGAAGGAATAAAGGAGTGTTTTTATATCCTTCTACTTGTGTCCCTTGAGGAAGGACCATTTTGTTTTCTACATATCACCAGAGTCCCTTTTTGATTCCCCCTTGTTCTGAGTCCCATTTATTTTCCTGGGGAGTATATACTGATTTTAATGGTTCCTTAGGAACTGGGAATAAATCTAGAACCTTAAGGGGCTATGAAGCTGCCCCTTTTTGCTTCCCTATCATCCTTTTGATTTCCCAAGGATACTTCAGATATGTCTCTTTGTTGACCTTTGCAATGCATAACTATGAACTGCTTGGAAAAATGAACTGCCTCTAGGAGTTGTAAAATTTCCTGCCTGTGCTTTATGGTTGATTGACAAAGCTATTTCCATGAGTGAGCCAAATGTCTTTAGGGTTTTGAAGGAAAAAGTCACTGATATTCTGCCTACTTAATAGGTCTGGAAGATGACTTGTTCACAAGAGCGGTTAACTTCTGGGCCTGTAGGCATCAAAGAAGCAGAGTTAATAATAGTGTAAATTTTTATAATGTCAAGGGTGTCTAAGAGCATGGCCTTTACTTGGCTAACCATTCCCCTGTTAGCAGAAAGTAACCTTTTGTCTCTAGAAGAGCTCTGACTTGATGGGAGTTAGGACTCCTATCTCTGCCTCAAAGATAGCTTTGTAGCTTCTTCTATTAATATAGCTGCAAAGAACGTCTGATTATAAGTCCCTTTGACCCTAGCTATGGCTATATACACAGAAGAGAGTTTCCTAGAGATGTAAGTCAAAACAGAATGAAGTAATTGAAGTGGCTCACTCATGACATCTAAGATTGCCAAGGATTCCTTGGAGAAGATGGCAATATCCATGGAAAGAGACATTGCAGGTTCCCCTGGGCTTTTTTAATCATCAGAACAGGAAATGAGGGCTCTGGCTAGTCTAGCCCCTCTCTGGGAACAGGGAGAGTCAGATCTCCAATGCCATGAGTCAGGCACATTGCCTGCCTCACATATAGAGGCAGGGCCAGGGAGAAGCTTGTTGCAATCAAGTGCCCAGTGATCATTCTTCTTACACTTGAAACAGGAACTGTTTCCCCAGTTTCCCTGTTTTGTTTGTTTGGTGACATAATTGGATTTAAAGCACCACCAACTACAATCATAATCTTAGTCTTTCTTTGTCTATCTTCTGGGTCTCTATTGTTGAACACAGAAAAGGCCATGTCCAGCAATTGGGCCATAGGTGTCTGTGGGCCCATCTGAAGTTTTTGTAGTCTGCACAAGTATCTGGGGCTGATTGACAGGTAAAACAATGTCCCACTATTACTTTACCCTTTCTGGAAGATGAGCCTGTTTTAGCATATTTATAAAACACTCAACATCCTTTGTTATCTCCCTAGTAGGAGAAGCTAGTATATCAGACATCTTTCTTGGTCCCCTACAGGTATTGCAGACTCAGTTTTGTTTGGTCTAAGGGAAATACCCTCCTCAAGGTGATTTATTTACACTTTTAAAGCACATTATTCATTTGCATAGCTCCTAGCCTCTTGTATATCTGTAATTGAAAAGGGGGCCTGATCTACTCAGCCTAGAGGAGGGAGAAGAGCAATCTAGTATCATCAAACAGATTAGAGAGACCCACATCCCCCTGAGAGATAAGGGAGGTCTCAGGACAAGCTCATCCAGACTATTTTTCTCCTGCTTGGGGGCCACGATAAACTCCGTAGTTTCTAAGCATTCCTTTTGATAGTCACAAAAGCCTGTATATAAAGCAATTCATTACACTTTGTGTATTTTAAGTAGAAGCACTGTAACTGGAGAATAATCTCATCATTTAAAGTAAAATTCCCTACCAGGCTCTTGACACCTTCCAGTTCATACTGAACAGAAACCATATTGCAATAGTAAATAAGCTCTCTGTGTTTTAGAGGTGTTAGAATCAAAACTTTCTACTCATCAAGAACATGGCCTAGCTATGTGTGGTGGTATTGTTATAGTCAGTTGAGTTAGTTAGAAATATTATGGGCAGTTAGACAGGGCTGGGTCCTTGAAGGAGCTAGTGCAGAAGACCAGATACCTTGCAACATGGTAGAAGACAGACACCTCTGCTTTGGGTCAGATCTCAAGACAAAATGCAAAACAAATTCAGCCATACTGTAAGTAAGTATAAACCTCAGGGATTGATATTCTAAATAGGTATGGATCAAGGTGAGGAAGCCAGCAATCACCATCCCAATCCCCTACAGAAAGAGCTCTTAAAGCATGTCTACTTGCTATGTGACTTGTTTCCCCATTTGTCTCTGATTTGGTCAATTTTAGCTGAACAATTAATCTTATTGGTTGACTATAGTTCTGTCCCATCTCACGTCCATCTGTCTTGTGAGTTCTCAAATTTTTCCACCTTAGACTCCTCTCATCTCATAGTTTTGCTCTATAAAAGTCCATAGAAAAGACAGAGTCTTTGGCAACCCACTTGGGTTGTCTCTGTCTCAGACAGAAACTTTCTTTCTCTTTATCTATTCTGCTCTTTGTTAGAGGTTTTTGGACACAATAGAGAGGCAAAAAGCACAAAAAAGATAAGAATACGTTTATTGAAGATGTAGAAAGGAGCACACAACATGTGACAGTTGAGCTATCTCCTTTGACTGGATACAGAGAGGCAGAGGGTTATATGACCTCTGATCAGAAGTGGTGCATGGGGTGGACATTGATGACGTGAGGAACTGATTGAAATTTTCTTTGTACACAAACAGGAAAGGGAATTGCAATT
This sequence comes from Hydrochoerus hydrochaeris, assembly GCA_004027455.1. NCBI lineage: Eukaryota > Metazoa > Chordata > Mammalia > Rodentia > Hydrochaeridae > Hydrochoerus > Hydrochoerus hydrochaeris. Next base: position 339,375 of record PVLA01001481.1, on the reverse strand, counting down.
AGGGCTGAAGAAGGAGAAAGTGGTAAGCATCCCTGCTTTGACCTTTCTCCATGTTAGACCACCATCATAATTATATAGTAATTTGTACTAAGGCAAAAACATTTCACTCTTTAAAAAGAAAAACATTGTGCCTGGGAAGACCACAGTTTTGGGCTCCATTGCAAAGAAGTTATTGAAAAGGTCATAGTACTGCAGTTCAAAAGAAAATAATAGTAATGGAGAAAATACTTCCTCTTAAAATGAATGTACTGGTCTTTAAAGAAGAGTTGGAAAGTGTTAAACATCTTATAAAAGAGGCCATAAAAGCCACGTGCTTAATGATAAAGCAGAGGGAAATGGAAGATTTCTTGGATTTTAGACAGTTAAAGGAAGCATAGAAGTAGAGTTGGCCACAAAATAAAGTTGTGAACAGGAAAATTTCTCACAAAATACAGAGGAAAAGTTCAAAGAAATGAAGATTCAAAAAGAAGAGAAAAAGAGAGACATGGAGGGCTTGTCCAGGAGGAAAAATCTATGCATGATAAGCAGAGCACAAAGCAAATGAAGCTGAAAAAATAATTAAGAAACTAATTGAAGAAAATTTTCCAGAATTAAAGAATGAAGTAGGTCTGTAAATTAAGAAGGCTCAATGTTAAATTAAAATATAGCTCATGGGACATAAAACCCATTTTGTCATAAAAGTGCAGTATTGCAGCACCGAAGTTTACTGTTTAGAATATTTCTATTGATGAATTATGAATTTTAATTTTATGAAATTTGTGACATTAGACAGTGAGTACTTAAAAGGAAAAAATACAAAAAATAAAAGTTTGAATTTTTAATATTTATTCAGGGTTTATAAAAAAGCATCACAATTTTTAACACCAACTGTTTTTGGTGTACAAAGTCTAAAAATTAACCACAGAAATAAAGTCCTATATGAACTACAATGAAAGTGCCAATAGAAACCAAAAAAACCTTTGTTTTAGTTATTACATCATGAAGAAAATAAATCTACATGAAGACATAGAATAATCAAGGTCTCAGGAATTTAGCACAAGAACAGAATATTAAAAACACTTAGATAAAGGTACAGATTGTGTATAAAGGAAAGTCCATCAGAATCATAGCAGACTTCTCAACACAAGTCCTCAGGTCAGTTTTACTTGAACAATTAATCTTATTTGTTGACTATCGCTCTGTCCCACCTCATGCCCATCTGTCTTGCCAGTTCCCGTTTTCCCAATCTTGGACCCACCTCAACTTGGGGTCTTGCTGTATAAAAGTCCCTAGGAAAGATAGTCTTTGACAACCCACTTAGGCCACTTATCTCTCTCTCTCCCTCTCTCTCTCTCTCTCTGACAGAAGCTTTCTTTCTCTCAATAAATATATTCTGTACTTAACTTCCTTTGTTCCTAAAATTCATTCTTTGATTTTAGAGAGCACAAAATCATTCCAGACATTTATTAAGTTGGGAGTTTCACTCCCCTGTATCACTGTGTGCCTGTAATCCCAGCATTTGTAAGGTTGATGCAGGGAGGTCACCATGAGTTTGAGGCTGTTCTGGGCTACATAGTGAGTTCAAAGCCAGCCTGAATTACATAGTGAGATCCTACCTTAAAAAAGAAAGAAAAAGAAAAGAGAAAAGAAAAAGAATACAGCCTAGTGGCAAAGTCAGTGAAATTCACATGCTGGCAAGGTCCATGAGATTTTGCATTGGCTCAGTGTAGAGCCTATACAGAGAAAACTAGGTTTTGACTCCTTAAAATGACATCCCATGAAGAAGGAGATCAGAGTTCCACAAAGCATCTCCTGTGAAAACCTAGCACAGACTGCACAGACTTCTCTGAGTGATGCCAGCTTAATTAAGCAAAGAAGAAAGCCTCCCAGTGGTTTTTGTCTCCATATTAGGACTCATTAACTCATTAGGAAGAAGGGGGCCAAACTACTTGCTGGACTTGCCTAGTCTTTTAACTCCCACAAAGTAAGGGTGGAATTTCCCCAAGCAAAATTCCCTTAGGTACTTGAGTCCCTTGATAGCTCAATTTGCATATTAAGTCCCTTGATTGTTTTGCTTGAATTCTGAGCCCCTTGATGGCTCAGTTGGCATTTTGAGTCCTTTGATGACTCGACTTAACCACAGTAAATCCAACTGGGAGAATTGTGTCTTGCATTTACTTGGATTGTAAAAAGGCTATGAGGATTGCTCTGCTTTCATATGCTTACAGTTGCTTTAGTTAAATTTTAAATACTGCTTATTTGTTCTGCACATATTTATCAGGCATAAGTTTTAAATTACCTCCACATATACAAGGAAGAAATCCAGCCAAGAGGCTATAGCCCCAGGTGGGATTTAAAATGGGGAGGAAGCAAGTCACCTAAACCTAGCTTCAAGGGGCCTTCCTAGCCATTGCCTCACCATGCAAAAAAACCTTAGGCATTTCCTTATAAAACAGACAAATTTTTCTCTTCCATGTGGGGAAGAGCTGCTGTGCCAGTTAAAAAGAAAAAAAAAGGTTCATTGCTCTTGTTATCCAAAATCAGAAACTTAGCTCATAAGGTCAGTTAGAAAAAAAATATAAGAACCAAATAAAAACATGGCAGTTTACATAAACCCATGTCCAGCTGTATGATTCCATGCAGGCTCTAGGCCTATTTACTGGTGCCACACATATCCAGAGTGGTGCATCCTTAATCCTAGCATCACACCCTTAATCCCAGCATTACACCAGTACACAAATTGGGAAAAAAATTTACAAAACTGGGCTAAATGGAGGACAGGATAATTTACAAAAACTGGGTAGCAAACAAATGCATGAGCAACAAGGCAAGCCACAAGAAAGAAAGAAAAATGTCTATTGCAACTGCAGCAAAATAAAAATTGTCTCAATCCCTTACCCCATTTATTATGGCCAGAAAAGCAACAAGCAGTTCTCTATACACTGTAAAAAGAGTCTCCTGAATTTCTGGCTTAGGTGAGTGAAGAACAAATGAAAAGCCTCAAGCCTCCACAGTGTTTTAGGGAAAAACAAAATGTGCACTCATCAGACCTTAACTTGTCTCACCCTAGTTGGATTACCAAATAATGTTACCAGATAATTTGCTTCTAAATGTTACTCCCCAAATACACATTACCAGGTTTTGTGGTTCCTATGTCTCCATCTGGAGTTGGTGTCCAAATTCTACTTGTCTCAAGCAAGGAAATGAATGAAATGAGCAAAAAGAAATAACAAAGTTCAGTTGAAAAAATAGGAATAAAAATGAAAGAGAAACTCTGCAGAGCAAGCTTGGGCTGAATAAAAGAGGAAAAGGTAAGGTAAAAGAATACTTTGGAAACCCGGGGCTGGATATAAGGAAAGCCAAGACAGTGAGTTCTTCTTGGTGTCCATGTCCTTTTATGCCATCTAAATCTCATGGGAATGCAAGAGAATTTTCTATATAGGTCCTGAGAGGCAGTACTGGAATCTCGTACCCCTCTTCACAGCCAAGTCCTATCTCATAGGCTAGGTACTCAAAGGAGCTACTGCAGATACCTACCTTACAACTATGGGGTAGACAGATACCTCCTGCTGTGGGCCAGGCCTCAAGACAAAGGATCAAACAAAAGCATCCACATCCTGAAGCCTGATATTCTAATTAGTTCCTTGTCATCCTGAGAAAGCCTGGAGTCACTAATTCCATCCCCTTAGGGAAAATGTCACAGCTCTAAGAAAGTCCACTTCCTACATGACTTGCTTTCCCATTTGTCCCTAATGTAATCAATTTTACCTGAACTATTAATCTTATTGGCTAACTATAGCTCTGTCCCATCTTATGCCCATCTGCCTTGTGAGTTTCCAGTTTTCCCCCTTGCCTTAAACCCATGGTTTTACTCTGTAAAAGTCCCTGGAAAAGACAGTCTTGTATAAACCACTCAGGACCTCTTCTGTCTCTCTTCAGACAGAGGCTTTCTTTCTCTCAATAAATATATTCTACACTTAACCTCAGTTATTCCTAAAATTCATTCTTTGACTTTAGAGAACACAAAACTTGTGGACATAGTTAGGTTTTCGATGCAATATGAAAAAAGATATAAAATTAAAAGTAGCCTTTATTCTGAGGACATGGAGAGAAGCCCCTGACTATAGCCAGCCTGGTTTTCTCTGACCAGACTATGGGGCATGGGATATATATATATATATATATATATATATATATATATATATATAAATGCTACCGCTTAGGGCGGGCATTTGATGACGCACAAGAGGCTGATTGGGACCCTTTTTGTGCCACTAGGAAAGGAAAAAGAAAGTTGCCATGTGGGAAGGAAGGAGTAGCCTCAAGGTAAACATCCTTGATCCCACCTCCACTGCCGTAATGTGTAACTTATTTTAGGGCAAAATCATTTCACATAGTAGGCTGGGAGTTTCATTCCCCTATATCACTATCTCAATGGCACACATTGAGTCTCTTACTAACTATGCACAAAGCTCTAAATGCCATGGCAGAGAATATCACATTACTAAATTGAGAAGTAAAAATGATGAGAATGGCTACTCTACAAAAACCAACTGACCAGGGATATAGCTCAGTGGTACAGCATCTACCTGGCAAGCACGAGGTCATGAGTTTGATTTCTGGTACCAAACAAACCAAAATGGCCCTAGATACTCTAGGAGCAGCACAAGGTAAAATCTGTGTCATTATCAAAACAGAATGTTGTGAACACATTCTTGAAAATCTGCAAATGTATCTCTAAATTACAGGATGTACATTCACAAATGGGTACAATATCAGACTCTGTCATAAGTTTTAATGATTGGCTAATGTCTTGGTGCCCCCCAAAAAAAATCTGGAGGAAAAGAAGCTCTCCTTTTACTGGTTGTGATACCAGGCACTGGAATTCTTTGATGTTACATTATCCATTGTTTTGTGGGTTAATGTGTCATATGTCCTTACCTTGTTTTTCAGACTATCAAAATATGATGGCTCTTCAAAAGACAGAAACCAATATTTCTATGTTTCCTTTCAACAAGTCAGGGTGAGATCCATGCATTCTTCAGCCTAAAGCATTTACATAAAATTAGATCACTGGGCCTTCTGCAACCCCTTAAAAATAAAGGACCAAGGTTGGGGTGTGGGGTGAAGTAGGATAGAAGAAATAAAAACTAGGTAAAAAATAAGAAAATTAAGATTTAAAATTGTACTTTAATAAAAAGTCTACCTTCAAAAAAAGTTATTTAAGCCTTTTTCTCTTCAATGAAACTCACTCAAAAATATCCTAAAGCTCCTTTTACTATACACCTGTAAATCCAGGCTCCTAACCTGTTCTTTTTACCTATAACTTGCACTTTTTCCATCCTCAGGAAACAATAGTATTAGTGAGCAGCATATCTCAAAATGGCCTGCTTTGTAATGTAACAGACAGTAAAAGTACACATCCTAGATTGTCCATCTTGAAAATAACCCTTAAATGTACCCAAATGTGGCTCATAGTGTTTCTCATTTCTCTGAGCACCTGCACTCCCCTCTTGAGTGCATCCTATATCTCATCTAGTAAACCCTTCTCTCACATCTTACCCACATGCCTTGAAAATTCTTTTACCATGACAAGAGTCAGAAAATGTGCAAACTTATTCTACAAAAAGTGTGGGTTATGTTCTTTATTTCAGCATCAGTAACACCCAGATTCAACCTAGTGAGAAGTCCACGCACTTTTCTCTTTAACACTGCAGCAGTTCTAATAAAGCCTCCTGGGTGTCACATTCTTGCTTATTTGTGATTTTTGTCTTGATTAAAGCATATTCAGCTGGTACACAAAGAGTTGGTAACACCACAGGCTGCTGACACTGAAAGCAGCAAGCAGCTGGGGCTAGTAACACTGAGGGTGATGAGCAGTCAAAGAATGGCCAACAGAAACAGAGATTTGCTAGGAGCCACCATATCTGGCTTAACTGCAGGAAGAATAATGGAGGGCCACTAAAATCAACAGTTGACAGCCACTGGCATTCAAAGCTCAAGGCTATTAACACTAAAAGAACTGCACTTTGCTTATCATAGAGTTATACATGAATTAGCAAAAGAACTCTCAGATGATTTTTAACACCATAAAAACTAGCAGGTTTACTACCAGAGGCAAGGTATTGGGGACAAATCACAAGCTTTAATCAGCTAAAAGTGACAAATTTGGTAAGAACCAAATGAGAAGAATACATAGCATTTCTAGCCTAAGGCAACAAGCAAAAAAATTTAACAGGGAGATCTTAAAAAGAACAAAGATTTAGAAGGGCTAAGACAAGCTGTCCACTAATTCCTTATCTCAGAAGCTACACAAAAGCACAGAGTAAACCACAACAGGCAAGAATTAACTCAAAATAGATCATAGAGTTAAAAGTAGGAATTAGTTCTATAAAACTTTCAGAAAATCTTTCTGGTCTTAGGCAGTTTGGGTTGTTTTGTTTTGTTAGGATTTTGTTTTGTTTTATTTTGTTTTGTTTGCAGTGCTACCATGTGATGAATGAAACCAATAAAATCCAGGCTGTTCTGTACAAAGTGCAATGAATTCCAAGTGCACACCCAACTTGTTGTAAGTGAAAAGCAGCTTCATTTATTGAAGATCATGAGAACTTGTGCTCAGAGCAAATTTTCTGGCAGAAACAGAAGAGTGGTGCCAGGATGACAGAAAAGCAAAAGCACTGTAGCCCACAAATAAATCAGACTTTTGGAACTTAAAGGTTAGGTACCTCCATTGAGGTACAATTGACAGGAATGATTGACATCTCAGGGGCTCTCAACATGTAGGCCTGTCCCAGAATCCATTCTGATCTCAATTACATATATGAGATGTGCAGCCTACTCAGGAACCCTTAATTAAGTTGGAGTCAGGTGAAGGTAACTGGAGGTCAGGCTAGAAGATCCAAAATGTATGTGCTTATGCCTAGAGCATCAGAGATTTATTGAAATTTTGTTGTGTTACTCTCTACCACCGTTAGGACCATGGAAAGAGGAATGGCTCTAAAGTGCTATTTAAAATTAAATGGGTGAAAAGGAGTAATGTCCTCAGCTCCATTGTTTCTAACTGTACTGGAAACACTAGTGCTTAAATGCAAGGCCTTCATACTGAACTACTTCCACAGCCCTTTATTATTTGAATCACTATTTTGCCGAGGCATGGCTTAAACTTCTAATATTCTTGCCTCAGCCTCCCAGAGTGTTGAGATTATAGGCATTTGCCACTACATCCAGCTAGAAAAGATTTATTAGCTGTGACACCAAAGCTATTCTCCATGAAATTTAAAAAAGTGATAAATTGGATTTCATCAAAAATAAAGACTTTTTACAGGCACAGTAGTGCATACCTGTAATTCCACATATTTAGGAGATGGGAACATCAGCCATAAAGCAAGGCCAGGGTGTCCTGGATGGGCAGGTGAGACTAGTGGTATGAAATTATCAGAAGCAACAGTAACATATGAGCCAATATGTTAAAGCCTCCTGGGTGTCACATTCTTGCTTATTTGTGATTTTTGTCTTGATTAAAGCATATTCAGCTGGTACACAAAGAGTTGGTAACACCACAGGCTGCATAAGTACATAAGTTAAATGTACCAGCATTGTGCTTGGGAACAAAGACATCCATAATAGAAGTAAGCAGGTAGGGCTCCCTGTCTTACTTTTTGCTCATTGCTAAGGCAACATACCTGATGTCCAAAGTTAGGGAAGGAAAGGTTTATTTCTTAAAGTTCTTGGAGGTTTTAGTCCATATTCAGTTGGTTCCAAGGTAGGGTGGCATGGTGGGCCACCATTCATGGCCAGCTGCAAACAACAAGATGCCAACCATCAAGAGACAGAGACACACCTCCTTCCCACCCTTACATCATACACATGCTCCACCCCTAGGTGAATGTAGCACACACACCACCAATCTGAGCACTATGCAATGAACCAATCACAAATGCTAGATTTGGTTGAGTCCATAATTCATGAGGCTTGGGGGCCACTGACATAAACCATGACATTCCCCTTTTTTTCTCTTTTTTTCCTTTCCCCTTATCTTTTTTCCACTTTTCTAAATGCTTGTAGAGAACTCCAGTTACAGAAAACTAATATTATCCCCCGAATCCAGAGACTAAGTTCAGATAATCTCTTGCTTACTCTTTCATTCTTCTGTTCTGCTCTCTTCTCTAGTTTCCCAAAGATTACATGATCATCCTTTGTCCTCCAGTCTAACTTTTATTTTCTTTTCAATTATTTTGATTTTATTCACTACCTTTCTTAAATTTCCCCACCAAAGTGTAAAACCAATCTATCAAGGGGAAATATTTGCATACAAGCTCACTATTTGTGATGAGTTCTGAAATATAATTGTAGATGATGCTCCTATGGTTAAAAATACAAAATTATTAGGTACCACAGTTTGTCAGTTTCTAACCTGTGCTTGATGCTACTGTTATTGTTAATTATAGTACTTTAGTTAGGGGGTCATATCTGTTTTAATCATGTTCTCCCTTCTATAACAATATCAAAATATTCTATGGTAATAATCTCATCACACCCCAGCACCAAAGGACTGAGTCAAATGGACAACAACATCTTACTTTCTTCTGTTGTTTTGTTTTGTTTTTTGGTACCAGTGATCAAACTCATGACCTTGAGCTTGCCAGGCAGGCACTTGTTTGGCTGAGCTAAAGCCCCAGCCAACATCTCACATTTAATTGATTGGAAAGGTAGGATTTTGGGATACACACAAACCAAGAACCTCCTACATACAGAAGATATACCCAAAGAAAGGCCAGGATAATAGTGATAAAACTATCTACTACAAAAACAGACAAAAATCAACACAGAAAACAAAATAAAAAATTTGAAGTAGAAAACAACAAGACATAGAAGTAAATGCAATCTTAGACCTCCAACCTACCCAGAACAAGTCCAAGAGAAAATGAGATAGAGGAAAATGGAAGACAGGTACCTGATATTTCTGAAATGATGGGAACCAAAGTAAACACAAAAATCCATGAGGCTATAGAGGAAATCAGATCAGAAATAATCTCTCAGGTTAAAAAAGAGATGTTAACATTTATAAATGAGATGCTCAGCAAATGTAGAGTGGAGATAGATTTTTTAAAAATACACAATGAAATGAAGAGGGTGGAAACCTTAAATGATCAATACAGGAAAGAAACAGAATGACCACAATTGATCCTAGCAGATATCCAGAAAATTAAAAATTCCATTGAAATCTAGAAAAACTGCTCAAACCAAACTGAAGACAGACTTTCAGACTTGAAGACAGGATCTTGGTGAGCAATCATGAAAGGAAATATCTCTTCAAAATAACAAATATCAGGAAATAACAATTCGACAGCTGCAATATGATGCAAAGAACAAAATAAATCTACACTCAGACTTACAATAATCAAGATCCCAGAAATTCAGCACAAGAGCAGAACATTAAAAGCTATTTGAGAAAAGAAACAGATCACATATAAAGGAAAGTCTATAAAAATCATGACAGACTTCTCAACACAACCATTAAAGCCAAGAAGACTTTGGAATGAAGTATTTAAAGTCCTAAAAGAAAACAACTTCCAATCCAGATTGATATGCCCTGCCAAAATATCTTTTAAAATTAATGGAGAAATAAGATACATCTATGACAAAGAACAACTGAAGAAATTCATGGTCACCAAACCAACATTAAAATCGTACTGAAAGACATTTTAGACAGAGATAAAAATGACCACAATTTCAAGAACAACAACAGAAAAAGCCATCAAGGAGGGGAAAATTAGGGAACCAGCAGCAAGAAAATGACATGACAAAGATAAGCCAATACATACCAGTTATAACCATCAATATAAATGGCCCTGATTGACCAATCAAAAGAAAAAAGACTTGGGCTGAGGATTTAGAAGTGCTTCCCTGGTATGCATCTGATCTTGACTTCATTACTCTGTTCTGATCAGTTTTATACTATTTTTTGTATGTATTAATTGTGTATGAAGACATAGACAACTGTTTAGAAGCAAACAAGAGACATTATGTTAGCCACTGTAGATCTCCTATTGTCTTGCTTTGAAATCTGTGTCACTTACATTGTTTTTCTTCTGATCTACTTTGTTCTGTTTTGTTATGTTTGGTTTTACCCTTTTTAAAATGAAAAAAGAAAAAACCTGAAGAGTGGATCAAGAATAAAATCCAAAAATATGCTGCACATAAGAAATATATTTACTTCAAAAAGAAATTCACAGACTGAAAGTCAAAGAATAGAAAATTATGCTTCATGCAACAAGAACCCGGAAAATGCAGGAGTAGCTATTTTGTTTTCAGAAAATGTGAACTTCAAAGTAAGAATGATGAAATGAAAGAAGATCACTATGTACTTGTTAAGGCAAAACTTGCAGAGGAGATAATAATCTTAAATATTGTTATGGATTAAAAACTGGTGGTCAACTTAACACCAGCTGAATTAACTCAGCATGGTTCTGAGTGTAGATGGCCCACCTGAAAAAAAGTTGCCACCATAAAAGGAGATTGGAGAGGAAGAGTATGACATTGTGGGTTCCCTTAAGTGTTGTTTCAAGCTGTTGCTTCTCCTGAAGGAGTTTGTCATGCTGGCTTCCCTGATAAGAATTTGGCCATTATCATTGGAGAAGCTCAAGACCTTGTCACTGAAAATGGATGTGGTTCACTTCAGAGGAGATATGGTCCTTACCTCAAGCATCACTTCCTGGCTCTTGGATGGAAGATGTGTGATGTTAAATCTGCAGGAGGTTTGTCATGCTGGCTTCCTGATATGTACACAACTGTTACCATTGAATGAGCTCAGGACCTCATTGTCACTGAGGATGGCTGTGATACTTTTCAGGGGAGCCCTGGTTCTTATTTTGAATGTCACTTTTTGGCTCCACTGCAGTACCCTCAACCTAGTGGCACAGATCCTTCACCCCACTGGCATAGTCTTTCTAGTTTCCACTGTTGACCTTTGGGCCTTCTCAGCACAGATCCATAAAACACACTTGCATGAGTTATTGTTGTGGGCTCTAGGCCTCCATTTGGACTCGTGGGAGGCATTGTCATGGGCTCTATGTCTTCAGCTAGACTCATGCAGGACATTACTGTGGGCCAGGTCCTCAGCTGAATTTTCTAGGTCTTTAATGATGTGTACAGATTTCCTGTGGTTTCTTGTATTTAACTCTTGGTGACCATCATAAGATAATACTATAAATTCTGTGTCCTGTATGCAATTGTTCTCCTTTAAGCCCCTGACTACAACAAAAATGTATGCACCAAATAGGGGAGCACTCAACTATATGAGACATATACTAATATATGAAAAATCAAATGACAATAATATAATTGTAATGGAGGATCTTAATACTCCATTGTCACAAATACATAGATCTACCAAACAAAAAATTAGCAAAGAAATATCAGAACTGAATCAAACCTGTAGACAAATGGATTTATTACACATTTACAGACTGTTCCACCAAACAACAAAATATATATTCGTCTCAGTTCTAGATATGCATGAATTACCCAAGTTGAATGAAAAAGATACAAAAACTTTGAATAACCCAATAGCAATCAATGAAATTGAAAATGAATTTAAAAATTTACCAGCAAAGAAGAGCCCAGGCCCTGACCAATTCACTACTAAATTCTACAAGAAAGTTAGAGAAAAGTTACTACCAATAATCCTCAAACTCTTTAATGAAATCAAAAGGGAAACAATGATCCATAACTCATTCCTGGAGGTATTATCCTGATAATAAAAACAGAGAATGACTCAACCAAAAAGAACTAAAGACCAATCTCCTGAATGAACATAGATGCAAAAATCCTCAATAAGGTATTAGCAAACAAAATATAGCAAGTTATCAAGCAGATTATACACTGTAACAAAGCAGGATTCAGCCCAGGAAATAAGGGATGCAAATCAGTAAATGTAATATACCATATTAACAGAACCAAAGACAAAGATCACATGATCATCTCAATAGATGGAAAAAAAGGGTTTTGACCAAGTCCAACACTGATTTATGATTAAAAATATCCTACAGAAAATAGGAACAAATGTTCTTTCTTTACCTCAATCTGCTAAAAGCCATCTATGACAGATCAATACCCAACATCATACTAAATGTATGAAAACTGAAAGCCTTCACTCTAAAATCAGGAATAAGACAAGGATGTCCACTATCATCAATCTTATTCAATATAGTTCTGGAAACACTAGCCAGAGCCATTAGACAAGAGAGAAAAATGAAAAGATTAAGGATAGGAAAGGAAGAAGTTAAATTATCATTTTTCACTGATGACATGATACTCTACATACAAGATCCCAAAATCTCCACCAACTGACTTCTAAATTTAATAAAAATTCAGTAGTATAGCTCAATACAAATTCAACACTCAAAAATCAATAGCATTTCTGTATACAAACAACAAATTCACTGAGAGAGAAATGTGGGAAACCACATCCTTTGCAGTAGCATCCAAAAAATTTGAAATGCCTATGAATCAATGTAACAAAGGAAGTAAAGGATCTATATATTGAAAATTATAGTACTCTATAAAAGAAGATCAAAAAAGATATCCAAAAATGGAAAGATATTCCTTGCTCATGGATAGGAAAAGCCAACATAGAGTAAATGGCCTAACTCCCAAAATTGTTACACATATTTAATGCAATATCAATCAAAATACATACTCACAGAACTACAAAAAAATTCCTCAAATTCAATGCAATATCAATCAAAATACATACTCACAGAACTACAATAAAACATTCCTCAAATTCATTCGGAGCCAGAAGAGATCTGGAATAGCACATGCAAACTTGCACAACACAGCCAAGGTGGGAGGCATCACAATCCCTGATTTGAAATTATACTACAAAGTTACTAAGATCAAAATCAACATGGTACTGGCAAAAAAAACAGACTTCAGGATTAGTGGAACAGCTAATCAGATACAGCACAACTACAGACACAATCAGTCAACTTATCTTTGACAAAGGTGCCAAACATTCACTGGAAGAAAGATAATTTAATATATAATGCTGGAAAAATTGGCTCTACACATGCCTAAGATTAAAATTGGACCTACATCTTTCACCATGCACTAAGCTAAAATCAAAATGGATCAAAGGTCTTAATATTAAATCAGAAACATTAAGTCTTCTAGAAGATAGAGTAGGTAAAATTCATGAAGACATTTGTGTAAGCAAAGGCTTTATGAATAAAGCCCAGATTGCACAGGAACTATCACAGAGAATCAACAACTGGGATCTCACCCTACCAAAAAGCTTTTGCATAGCAAGAGAAACCACCAACAGAGTGAAGAGATAATCCACAATGTGGGAGAATGTTTGCCAGCTGTCCTGAGATAAAGGATTACTATCAAGAACATATAAAGAACTCAAAAAATCAGTCCTCCAAGATTTAGAAACCAAATTAAAAACTGGGCATATTAGATGAATCCACATTTCTCAGATGAAAAAATACAAACAGCAAATATATGAATAAGTTCAACATCACTAGTCACTCAAGAGATGCAAATTAAAACAGCACTGAGATTCAACCTCACCCTAGAAAGAATCACTATTATCAAGAAATCAACTAATAACAAATGCTAGAGGGGCTATTGGTAAAAAGAAACCCTTCTCCACTGTTGGCAGGAGTGTAGAATAGTGCAACCACTATGGAAATCAGAGTGGGGATTGCTCAGAAAACTAGGACTGAAGGTCCCATTTGACCCAGCTATTACTCCTTTAGGTATCTACCCAGAAGAATTAAAAACATCTTACCATAGCGATATATGTGCACCCATGTTCATAGAAGCACTATTTGTAATAGCTAGATCTTGAAAACAAGCTAAATGCCTATCAACTGAGGAATGGATAAAAAAGATGTAATATTTATATACAATGGAATACTGCTCATCCATAAAGAGAGACAAATTTGAGACTTTTATAGGTTAAGGGATGCAACTTGAGATCATACTCATAAGTGAAATAAATCAGACAAGCATGTGTAAACATTTTATTGTCTCACTATAGTGAGAAGCTGAATGAAACAACATATGTATATGTATATGCATATATATATATATATATATATATATAATAGTTAAGATAGTTATAGAACTGATTTCTCTGTGGTCATTGAAGAGAAATATTTATGCAGGTACTGTGGAATGCACATATCTTGCTCTCTGGGTGATTGATTTGGGAATGACAATGTGCAATATCATTATTGCCCCCTGATTGACATGTTTTGAAATTTTCTGGTTTTTTCTTTGAAATAAAATAGATTTGAAAAAAATAAAAAGGGAAAGGGAACTAGGATGTGTGAAAGGGGAAAAGACAGAGAAAAGAGAAAAAATGCAAGTCAATTATATTATTATTGTTGCTTAGTTCATTAAAAAGGAAGGTTGTTGCTAGTATCACTTGGAGAAATTTTTGTGCTCATACTTTGTAACTTGAGCAGCTACTTTAAAGCTAACAACATGTAACATATTGACTATTATATTGTCCTATTATTTTGTTGTGTTTTGTTTTACCTTTTTTCTGTAAAATAAAAAAGTGCTCAATATTGTTAGTCACTGGAGGAAAACAACTTAAAATGCAAATTAAAACCTCAAGAAGGGTTAGACACATTAGTGCATGCATTTAATGTCAGCACTCAGGAGACTAAGCAAGGCTAATTTTAAATTCAAGGCCAGCCTGGACTACATAGCTAGACCCTGTCTATTAAAAATGATTGACAACACAAAATATTGGCAAGAATGGGGAGAAACATATTCTCACACATCATTGATGAGAACATAAATAGTATGACTACCTTGGAAAACAGTTTGACAACTTTTTTTAAGTTATACATACAAGCCAATATAGTGGCCTGTGTCTGTAAAATCAGTACTCTGGAAGACTGAGGCAGGCAGATCACAAGTTTAAGCATTGCCTGGGCAACTTAGTAAAACTGTCTCAAAATTTTAAAAACTTATAAAAGGACTGGAGATACTCATTTCAAAGACCCTGGATTCAAGCTCCAGTACTACTGAAAATGACAACTATATAGACATAAATACAGAGATACAGATACAAACACAAATATAGGCATAGATACAGATATATACCAGAAATTTTATTTCTAGGTCTCTACCCATGAGGAGTGAAAACATATATCCACATGAAGACTTGTATATGAATATTCTTATCAGTGTTGTCCATAACAGCCTAAAACTTGAAATAATCTAAATGTCTATCAACTGTTGATTATATAAACCAAATATACTATAGATATACAATGGTTACATAACTCCACAATTAGGGAGAATGAACTAAATGAATATATGTAACAACATGAATGAATCTCAAAATATTAAGCTAACGACAAAAAAGAATATACTTTGTGACTTTGTTTTTATGAAACAGAACCAGACAAAAAAAGTAAGTACTTTATGACTGTTGCTATGAAATTTATGGAAAATATAGAGATGGAAAGAGGAGTTGCTTTGGGTTGGAGGTTTATCTGATATTAAGTTGAAAATGATGACTGGGAAAAATTTTAAGGATTAAAGAATTATTTTAAGGTTACATTGTAATGCATATGCAGTCTTAAGTTAATTTACTATAAATTAGCAAACTGTAAATTTACATTTGGTAAACTTTATGTACATGAATTATATCTTAATTAACTTAGTAACTAAATACAGAAACTTCAGAACAATACGGAAAATATGGGCAACAGTCAGTGTCAAATATGCATGGCTGAAAGAATATGTAATGGGGAAATAAAAATTTGGCATGAGGACAATGTGAAATAGGCAAGTATTTAGTCCTTTTTAGATATACATGAGCTAAAGTGTTACTGTTGTATGGAACAATAATAGTTTAGGTTTTGTGTATGTTGAGGAAAGAATTGCCAAGTGTACACCCAGTAGTAACTAGCAGGCAGCAATATTTATTAAAAAACATAGAAAGTCAGGTTTAGGGCCAGACTATCTCAACAAAGGTGTTTGAGTGACAGGAAAGCACTACACACTGGTCAAAGTTAGCAACAAGAGGGAAAAAGGGGAAAAGAGTGCCAATAACTCAGGGTTTTAGAATTTAAAGACAAGCATCTGTGCCCTTGGCACCTGTGCTCTCACATACGGCATCAGCTAGCTCCCAGTCCTTTGTTGTTTTATTTTCTATTTTCTTGGCATAATGTAAGCAATAATAACCATTGGGTGCTATTTAGAGTTCAATGGAGAAAAGAGTGACTCACTCAGCTCCTTTACTTCTTAATGTACTATCCTCCCCACCCAGCCTTAATACTGAAAAATCATTGAGCACAGATGAAGGAAGATTTTTCCATCTTTTATAGCTAGCTCTCACTGAATAAGGACATTGTTCCTATCTGTACAGAAACCAAGGAACCCTTGAGCCCATCCTCTGAAGTTACCTTGATGAGTGCTCACTTCGGCAGCACATATACTAAAATTGAAGATACCTTGATGAACTGTGAATGTGGGAGCATGTTTTGGTTTTGCATTATGATCATCATGAAGTCATTTGATGGCTGCTAAACAGACAGAAACAAATTTGACCAAGAAATCAAGTAAGTTCTATATAGTAAGCTAATGAGAATGATTAATAAAGGCCATGTACAAGACAGTAACCAAGATCCCCAATGGCAGATATTAGATCAGGACATCCATGACTTAGATTTTACAGATTTTGGAAGCACAGACAGCCAGTTTTTATGCTATGTCTCATTATTTTATACCTGTTGACAAAAGAAGTACTTTTTAGGAATAAACATAGCCTCTTTGTTTGAGCTGTTAGACCTAGTCCCCTATGATGTTGTATAGCCACTGCTTTTAGTAAGTCTATCTGAGGGCAATACTCTGGGCAAGTATGTCTAGGCTGTCTGGTAAGTTCTTAGGTGACTATTGGCAACAAAAGAAAAATGTGATTAGCTTTAAGGTCTCATATAAGTAGTCATTGTTTATTATCTCTATTAGAGGAAGGTTTTTAATAATACAGGATGATCCTAAAAGAAACACACAAACACACAAGCAAAACCAAGAGATGTCATGTTATGATTTGGAAAGGGGATCTTAAATGTAGTAAACAAGATAGTATCAAAACTACTGACACAATTTACTTAGAGGAAAAAATTATTTTAATTTTTTGAAATAGGGTCTCACCATGTAGTGCTGGTTGGCCTTGAAGTCACTTACATAGCTCAGATAGGCCTCAAACTCATGACAATTTTCCTGCCTTGGCCTCCTGAATGCTAGGATTACAGGAATGAGCCACCATGCCTGGCATTGGTGTATTCTTTTCTTGAAAAAAACCTTGACATCCACTGATTCACAGGTGTATAAATTTGTGGTCTCTCTCTTTTGTCTTCGAGATAAATCCCAAGCAACCAGATATAACAGAAGAGATGGATTCAACTATCTATTGTCTGCATTTTAATGGAAGAAGGAATGGTTAATAGGGTTGAAATCTCGTCCTAACAGTTTGACTATTGCATGGAGACTGGCATGGCACAAGTAACCCTGTAGCCAAAAATTTATCATTAATTGGCTTTAGAAGTCAACATAGGTAAATAGATGAGGTTATATACAGAAGCTACTCAGAGAAGTCTCACGCTAAGGTTCAGAGAATATCAACTGAAAACACAGGTAATTAGAACAAAGGGAGGGACATACATCCATATGCCAAAATCAATCCAAAGTAAGAGACAGGTAGATAAAACAAAACATAGACATAAGACTTTATAAAATGGGGGAGAAGCCCATGGGACTGCCTGTAGAACTTCTGCCTTCATGCAAGCAGAAACCACCATTGTGCAAAGTAAATATGAGGTCCCTTGCTCCTTTTGTCTTCCTCCACATGGAGTATGCTGCAACCTGACATTAAATTTCACTGGCACACATGGGGATAAGTGACCAGGAAACTGATCCCTCTCTGACAGGTGGCTAGATTCGGGGTTTTTTGGGCTAGGGTGGGTTATTGTACCCCAAATGCACTAACTGTAACCTTTGGCAGCAAGATTAAGGACTACAATTGAGGCAGTAAAAATAGTGATTGGAAAAGCATGAACCTTCCTGTCCTGTTATCAATAACTTGACAGAGAGATACAGACACTGCAATACAATGAGTTGCAGGTTACACTTCCTCTGTTATTAAAGATTAAAGGAGATAAAAGGAGTCCAAGAAGCCTTGGGCTGTCTCCTTGATAGTGACAGGACTCTCTTCATGTCCTGAAACAAACTGTGACAGAATAGAGATATGAACATGGGAGGCTTTGCAAAGACTTGGAGAAGTCAAATGTATATGGGACTGGTAACAGCCCTCAGCTGTCTCTGCCTGAAGCTGCCACAACAACTGGGAAAGAAACAAAGAGAAAAACAGGATAAAGAGAGATGGGTGGACCACTGAGGGACATACAGAAAGCTGCTGGCTGAGGATCGTGGCCCCTTCACCTACATCTGGAGGCCAAGATCAGCCATATACCCAGCGCTAGTCTTGCTGCAGATCTAGTGGGGTGTTCCAGAATAGTTTGGGGCTTTGACTTAGACACTACCACAGAACTGTGGATACCAGGGGAATCATTTTTCTTTGTTTCCCTTGCCTTTTTTTGTCTAGTGGGGCATTTTTTGGGGGGTAGGGTATTGTTTCTTTGGGGGTTTTTGTTGGTGTTGGTGTTGTTGCTGTATAGTTTTTTTTATTTTATAGTTTATTTTGTTCTGTTCTTTTTTTCTCTCTTTCCTCAACATTCTTCCTTGATTTTTAGATATTTTCATGTGAGTGAAAATTGTCTCTGGTCTTTCTGGTTCACTTTTAAGTTCTTTTGCTTTCTCCTTTATTCTTTTTCTCCTGTCTTCATCTTCTTGGATAAACATGCTTTGTCCTCAATCCTTGTTTCTTCTACTATATTTCTCTTCACTCTCTGTTTTATCCTCTGTCCTTTTAAATTCCCCACCCAAAAGGGTCAAATCATTCTAATAAGGGGAAACTCATTTCACAGAAGGTCCTGGCTTATGTTGGATTTTATTATATAACTGTAGATCTTGCTCCTATGTTAAAAGGTACTAAATTAATAGTTACCAGACTTTTTCAGTTTCTAGGCTGTGCATGGTGCTACTGCTATTGCTAATTGTACTACTTTAACCAGGATTACCTGTGGTAATCAGTTTTTTCCCTTGCATGACAGCATTGTGATTGCCTGTGGTCATAATCATCATCATACTCCAGTTCCAAAGGACTGAGCCAAATTGATAGCAACTTCTTACCACTAATAAATTGGAACAGTAGGATCTTGGAAAAGAAAAAATACCAACAACTGCCTACACCTAGAAGACATCTCTGAATAATAGGCATTTCCTATAAAAGCCTCAGTAATAGTGATAAAGCTATTTACAATAAATTTACAAGCATCAACACAGAAAACAAAATAAAATTTTTAAGAATAGAAAATGACAAGATACACAAGCAAAATTAAACCCTTGACTTCCGGCCCATCAAAGGCAAGTACAGGGGACAGTGAGATACAGGTGATCTGAAGCCACTCACCTGAACTTTCTGAAATATAGCAGCAGAAGTAAAAAAAAATGAATGAAACTATAGAGAAAATCAGATTACAAATAATATCTTAGGTTAAAAAAATGATGATCAAAATGAATGAGTTGGCCAGTGAATCTAGAGCAGACACAGAAAAAAAGCAGAGGAACTTAGAAAAATGATGGGAACTAATGAACACTCAACATAGAAAAGTAACAAAATTCATGAAACAGATTCCAATATACCCAGGGGATTAAAAATTCCATTGAAATTGCATGCACCTGATTGAATCAATATAAGGACAGAATGTCACATCTAGAAGACAAGACTGTGGTTAGTCACCACAAAAAAAGAGAACTTAAAAATAGTAAGGAACCATGAAATATCAATCCAATAACTGCAAAATGATGCAAAGAAGAACAACAAAAGTTTGATCAGAATCAATGGACAGCATAACCACCACAAAAAACTTTTCACAGAAATAATGGAAGAAAGCATCCAAAGTATGGAAAAAGAATTTGACATGCATATAAGTCAAGCAGATAGAACTCCAAATAGCTGTGACCAAAATAAATCCACACCAAAGCACATAAATAATCAGGATTCCACAAATTCACCAAGAGAATAGAAGATTAAAAGCTGTTAGAGGAAAAAGTCACCTATAAAGGAAAGTCCATCAATATCACAGCAGACTTTCAGCACAAACCCTCAAGTGAAGAAGGGCTTGGAGTGAAGAACTGAAAGAAAACAACAACCAACCCATATTGATGTATGGGGAAAACTATGGTTCAGAATCACTGGAAAAATGCTTCAGTTGCACACAAAGCAACTGAAACAATTCATGAGCATAAAATCAGTTCTACAAAATATTTTGAAGGTTATTTCAGAAAGAGATAAAATGACCACAATTCCATAAATATCAATAGAAACAACTACTAGGCAAGGCAAGTAATTAAACAGAGGGAAAATACAGTGAATCAATAGCAAAAAAATAATATGACAAGAATAAGCTAATATATATCAGTTATAACTATTTGTGTAAATGGTCTCAATTCACCAATCAAAAGAAACAGATTAGGGCTGGGGATTTAGCTCAGCATCATAAGAACCTGCCTTGCAAGTATGTGGTCATGAGTTTGATCCCCAGTACCAGGGGGAAAAAAAAGAGAACTCTGAAGGGGAGAAGACAAGATACCTGATCAGTGAGCAACAAAATACAAAGCCTCCCAGGAGAAACAACTCATACGCCAGAATAAAACATCCTGGAGAGACCCAGACAGAGGGACATGGATCCGCTTGACACAGGAAGAAATTAAAAGATAAAAAAGCTCATCAAATACATTGGGACTACAACTGAAACAGCTAAAAATTATGGGACACAGTGTTTTTGCAGTGACCCACCAAGTTTGCATCAGCTTGAATCCATGCTGGCAGGCAGAGCTACCCAAACTAGTTCCTGCCACCACTCACAGGAAGCACACAGTGCTGAAGTAGGGGGTTGGTGAGCCCAATAGAGAGCAGAGCCAGTGAAGGGACTGGCATTAATTCATGGTCAGTACTGGGAATGAGAACCCCCCACATGGGAAGGGCTTGACCAAATAGGCGACGTGTTGGAATCAGGTAGGAGGAGCCTGAACTGGGAGTGACAGTGACTTCAGTTGGTTCCTCCCTCCCCAGAGCACATTCGTGGGATTTGCTTGGACTGGGCCACACCCCTGGCTGGGACCCAATGAGCCATCCCAAATCGATTCCCTGTGCCTAGCAAGTACTAACTGTGTGAGGGCACCTGAAGTTTGGCTGGCCCGGTGGGGAGGGGCAGGCAAACGCAGCCTCTGCTTATACCTCAGTGACAAGAGCAGCCAGGAGAGGGCTGAGGTCCCTCGCCAGCGTGGTTCAGAGGAAACCAGGCCAACAGGGAGGGAGGCTGGGACCTGTACTGTAATCTGTGTGGAGGAAGCCAGGGCCATGACAGGTGAGAGAAGCAGAAGGAGGTCCCCAGCCCAGAACCCTGAGAGACCTTGATCCAGGAGAAGGAAAAGCAAGGGAGACTGAGGGCAGCAAACACACAACATTAGACATGGTTTCAATGGACATTAAGAGATATCTTCGGGACCTTGTAGACGAGCTCAAAACTGAAACATTAAATCAGGTAAAGCAGGATATGAGTAGAATAATAAAAGAAATGCTCTCAGGAAGCATCGCTCAGGATGATACAGATGAAAGAAGGGAGGAACACAAAAAAAGGAGAAAAACATTTGATAAAGAAAATATAGAATACATGAAGCAGATTCAAAGAGACTACCAAGAAATTAAAAACTCCATTGAAAGCTGGCAAAACAACTTAAAAGAAACTAAGAATAGACTATCAAAACTTGAAGACAAGCTTGCAATGTGTGATCATGAGAGGAAAGATCTCTTAAAAATAACAAGCAAACAGGCAGTAACAATACAAAGGCTAGAAGATGACAAGAGAATCTACAATTTAAGAATAAGAAACATGAACAAAAAAGCAGGAATACATACAGGCGAATTATAAAGGCTATTCACAGAAATAATTAAGGAAAACTTCCCAAGCCTGGGAAAAGAAAATGACATTCAGTTGTGTGAGGCATATAGAACTCCAGCCACCTACAAGCAAAACAGATCTACACCCAGACATATAATAATCAAGATACCAGAAATTCAATATAAAAACAGAATATTAAAAGCCGTCAGAGAAAAGAAACAGATTACCTATAAAGGTAAGCCCATCAGAATCATGGTTGACTTCTCAACACAGACCATCAGATCAAGGAGAGCTTGGAGCTTAGTATTCCAAGCCATGAAAGCAAATAACCTCCAGTCCAGTTTGATGTACCCTGCAAAACTGTCACTAGAAATTAATGGAGAAACAAGATGCTTCCATGACAAAGAGGAACTGGGTGAGTTTGTGACCACCAATACTGAAGTACATTCTAGAGACAAAAAAAAAATACCAGGATTTTAGGAACAGTGGCAGAAAGGTCTCAATGAGTGGGGCAGGCAGTAGAATGAAGGAGAAAACTAGACAAGGCAGGAAAATAGCATAGCAGAAATGAGGCAGAGAAGGATGGCTAGAATCTCTAACATAGATGGCCTTCATACACTACATTGTTAATAGTGCACCCGGATTTAAAACCCACATTACTCACACTACTCTGCTTAGATGTATTATATTCTGTTCCAGTCATTCTACCTGTACTAGATTTGAGGGCACAGACAGTAATCCTAAAAATAACAGGATATAGTACAGTAATCATCCTTAATTTCCTATTAACTTAATTTAAAGCTCTGTAAAACCTACACCGTTTTACCATGACTGATCATAATCGAATCTGGTTTGTTGGATCATTGTTTTGTATTGATAGATTTTATTCAAAGCTGTTATGATTGATGGTATCAAGTCTGAGAGTATAGGCAACTGCACTTAAGATGACAAGATCCACTAGAATATCCACTATGGTCTGATTATTACCTGCCTTTGAAGTTTTATGCTGTCTACAATGTTTTATTTTGCTAATATTGTCATTTACTACTATACTCAATTATACTGCTATATTCATTTATGCCTGATGATATAGACATTCTATTGAAGATAATAAGAAACAACACAGTAATCATTGTAGATCATCTTGTACTGTGGTTTTATATGACTTTTTGGTTTCATGTTTTTATAGGAATTTGTTGTGTTTTGTCTTGCTAAGTTTTGTTTTTCCCTCTAATACAGAAAGGATAGAAATATATGTAGAGATTCACACATGCGTAGCTGTTTACACTCTCACTGTTTGACTATCTACTTTGTATAATTTAATTTTGTAACTTAAACAACTATTTCCAAGAGGACAATATGTAATTTATTAACTAGTGATTTATTATTGTTTATCTATGTTTGGAATTCTGTATTATATCTACCCTTTACATGCTTTTGTTTCTCTTTAATTTATAAAAAAGAAACAGATTAGATCAAGAAACATGATCCAACAATATGCTGCACACAAAAAACATTTAAGTCAAGAGGAAATTGACTGAGTGAAAATCGAAAGATGGAAAATAATACTCCATGAGATAGGAGCCAGGAAAAAAGCAGGAATAGCTATTCTATTTGCAGAAAAAATGAACTTCAAGGATATACTGACCAAAAGACACAAAGAAAGTCATTACATATGTGAAAACTCAAAAACAAATAGATAACAATCATAAATATTCATCAAATACTCATGTACCCAACAATATAAAAGAAATATTAACATACATTAAAAATCATATAAGCACTAACATGATTATAATGGGGAATGTAATGCCATATTATCACAGATAGGCAGACCAACTAGACAAAAAAAATTCACAAAGACATATCAGAACTAAATCAAACCTGTGAACAAATCACTTAGTAGATGGCTACACAGTATTCTGCCACATAGCAGTAGAATACATATTCTCAGCTACACATGGGACATTCTCTAAAATAGACCACACAGCTGACAGAAAATGATTAAATAAATGCAAAGGGATTGAAATTGTTCCATGTGTCTTATCAGACCATAGTGCAATGAAATAGAAAATCAGTGGCAGATCATGTTGAAACCTGGGGCGCTGGGAGAACAGGCAGCCTACTCACCACCCTGGTAAGCAGCTGGGGGCCTAACAAACCGCCAGAGCACCAGGCGAGAACTATCAGTTAGTGCTGAGCTCTGCATCATGTTTGAACTTGGGGTGCTGGGAGAACAGGCAGCCCATTCGCCACCCTGGTAAGCAACTGGGGGCCTAACAAGCTGCCGGCAAACCACAGCAAGAACTATCAGTGAGTCCTGAGCTCTGCATCATGTTGGAACTTGGGGCACTGGGAGAACAGGCAGCCTACTTGCTGCCGTGGTAAGCAGCTCGGGGCCTGCTGGTGCACAGGCTAAGAATCAGACTTCAATCCATCTCTCACCCCATTAGCAATTAGGCACTGGCATTCTGAGTATCTCTTGGGAGGATGAATGTATGCAGCTTGGCAAGTAAGCGGGATTTCCTTCTACCATCTCTTTGAAGGAAAATATTTTTATCACTCTTTTGCTCAGTTTTGATTAATGGTACTGCTCTATTCATATTCTGTTTTTATATGTTCAATATTTCCTTCCATTTTGCTCTACCTAATTGAAAAAACAGCTAATGTGAACAGAACGGGATGTACTATTGTGCCTATTGCTGGTGTCCTAGAGACCTGCTGCGATGTCCTTTGCCAGTTTCACTGCACTGCAGTTGCATGGGTTTGTTCTGTCTTGTTCTGCTGTATTTTGATACCTGCAAAAAAAAGTAGGTAACAAAGTAGCAAAATACCTCCAAAAATCTCCCAGCTCCACCAAAGCTGATCCATGGGTCATGCATGAGAAGAAACACAAAAACAAGGCAACAGAAGTATATAAGGTGATTAAAAAGTAAATAGCAACAACAACACAAGTCAATAAGGAACTGAGCAACCTGAAACAGGATATAACTAAACAGATAATGGACTTAAAAAGTAAAAGGAAGAAAATAAAGTACTCTAGAGGATATGGCTGCATGTATGTTTAAGTGTGTAGTATTGATAACCATGTTGCTAAGTTGTTACTGGATCATTGAACTTCTTTGCAGTCTCACTGTTTGAATGTCCACTTTGTATGCTTTAATTTTGTAACTTCAACAACTATGTCTAAGAAGACAATATGTAATTTATCAACTAGTGATTTCTCACTGTTTATTTTTTTTCCTGAAACTCTGTACTGTTTCTACCCCCTTTTCTGTTTTGCTGTTTTTCTCTTTAAATAAAATTTTAAAAATCAGTGGCAAGACAAACCACATAAACTCCATAAACACATGTAAAATAATTAACACTCCTGAACAACCAGTGGGTCACAGATGACAGTGAAGAAGAAATTAAACAATATTTACAATTAAATGATAATGCCAATACAATATACTGGAACCTATGGGGTACAATGAAAACATTTGTAAGAGGAAAATTTACAGCATGAATTATCTAAACAGAAAACAATGTGAGCAGAAATACACAACCTAAGGTTGAAGCTGAAATTTTTAGAAAACAAAAGTCAAGCCCTAAACATGAAGAAGGGAGAAAATTATAAAAATCAGAGCACAAATTAATGTGGTGGAGACTAAGAAAACAATACAAAGAATTAATGAATCAAAGTGTTGGTTCTTTGAAAGTTAAGTTTATAAACCCTTAACCAAATGTCTTAGTTACCTTTCTCTCTTTGATGGCACAGCATATGCAACACCAAAAGTTAAAGAGGATAAGGTTTATTTAGTTCACAGTTTTTGGAGTTTTCAGTCCATACTCAGTTGGCTCCAAAATAGGGAGACTAAAGGGCAATCACTCATGGTGGTGGAAGATACAAAAAGCAACAAGAGCCAAAAGAGAGGAGACGATCTTCATTTCCTCCCTTATATTGTGTACAGGCTACCAGCCTTGGGACAGGTATAGAACTCATGTCATCAATCCCAGCACTAGACAATGAACCAATCATAAACTCTATATTCATACATATCCAAAAAGCCCACCTCTATCACTGAATGAGGCTTTGGAGGAACATCTAGACACAAAGCATGAAACCAAATGTACCAAAAACCCAAAAGAAGAGACTCAAATTCATACAAGTAGGGATGATAAGGATGAAATCACAATGGATCCTGCAGAAATATAGAAAATCTATACCTACTTTGTGAAACTGTATACTAATAAGATGGAAATCACAGAAGAAATGAACAGATTACTAGATACATATGAATTACCAAAACTGAATCAAAAAAATGTAAGAATTCTAAATAATCCAATATCAGTCAGTGAAATTGAAAATGTAATTAAAAACTTACCAACAAATAAAAGCCCAGGTCCTGATAGTCCTGATGGATTCATAGCTGAATTCTACAAGAAATTTAAAGAAGATCTGTTGTAGTCAGGGGTTGTATAGAAAACAATTAAAATCAGGACATGGAGTTTATAATATTATTTTATGATGGTCACCCAGAGTTAACAGAAGAAAATGCAGGAAATCTATCCACAACACTAAAGACATAGAATATTTATCCAAAGGCCTGAATCCCACATCAGCAATGTCCCACATGAGTCCAGATGAAAACCCAGAGCTCATGGCAATGCCTCCCATGAATCCAACTGGAGGTCTAGAGCCCATAAGAAAGACTCACACCAGTCTCTTTTACAGATCTGTGCTGGGAAGGCCCAAAGATCAGTAGTGGAAGCTAGGAGGTTCATGCCAGAGTGGTGAAGGAGCTTTGCTGGTAGGTTCAGGGTTCTATGTTGGAGCCGAGAAGTCACGCTCACGACAAAGACCAGGGCTGTCCTGAAAAGCACCACAGCCATCTTCAGCAACCTGGAGGCCCTGAGCTCCTCCAACCATAAGTACAGTCAAGTACATGACAGGAAGCCAACATGATGGATTCATCCTGGAGATTAAGCAGCACATATTTTCCCCTTCAAAGCTAGGAAGCAATGCTTGATGTAAGGACCAGAGCTTCTCCAGGAGAACCAATGGCTCAAACAGCAACACCTAGGAGAACCTACAATGCCTCAATGCCTCAACGCCTTCTCCATGTCTTTTTATGCTGGCAGCTTTCCTCAGATGAAACATCTATGCTCAGCACCATGGTGATTTAATTCCACTGGTGTTAAATTGACTACCAGTTTTTAATCTGTAACAAGATCTCACGCCACTGATGAAGCTCTTTAATGAAATTTAAAGGGAAGCCCTCCCTGGGAATGCACAGGCTGCTGTGTGGACAGATCTCAGCCTTTTCCCATGAGTCAATGCCATTTGCAGACTGCAGGGGAAGAGAGCAAGAAGTCAACAAGAAGCAAGAACTCCCTGTGAATTGGCTCCATGTGCAGGCAGCTGAGGGGAGAGTCAGATGCCAGCCCCTTCTGGGGGGAAACAAGAAGAGCCAAATACTACCACCACCAACACCATCATAAATGACCAGCTAATCTGGAGAAACAAAGGCTGTGATGATAGCTGTTGAGGTGGAATACAATTTAATGCTTGTAGTGTTTAGTGTTTCACTGACTTTGCAGGTCTAAACCAGTGGTCTGATCATCTATTGAGGATGACAATATGAAGTGTAGCATCTATGGGGGATCTCCTTCTGAGGATAGTGCCATTAGTGATTCTTGTCTTGTTTTGAAGTCCTGTATCATTTTCATTGTTTTGTTGGGTTGGGTTTTATACTGTTTTGTTTTGTTTGATTTTATTGTATCCAATGGTGTGGGCAGCTATTTTAAACATAACATGATATATTATGGTAGCCATTTTGGATCATCTTGTTTTGAAATCCTTTATTGCATTCATTGGTTTTTATTGGTTTTATTCTGTTCTGTTTTGCTTGATTTTTACTATGTGTGAAGGTATCTGCAGCTATTTTGAAGATATCAGGAGGCATACTGGTAACCATTGTTGATTTCCAATTATTTTGTAGTAGTGTGTCACACTGTTTTGTTTTGATTGGCTTTGTTCTGTTTTATCTTGCTTGGTTTTATTCTCTTTAAAATTAAAAAAAAGAGAGAAAGACCCAATCAAAAAAAGAACACCAGGTCAATTTCTCTAATGAACAGAGATGTGAAAATCCTCAATAAGATACTGACAAACAGGATGTAGCAAATCAAGAAAATTATGCTGTGATAATCTCCACCAAGTAGGATTCATCCCAAGGATGCAAGAGTGGTTCAACAGAGCCAAAGACAAAAATCACACAATCATGTCAATAGATGCAGAAAAAGCATTTGACAAAGTCCAACACCCATTCATGATACATGGTCTTTATCTCAATCTGATAACATCCATCTATAACAAACCAATATCCAATATCACATTAAATGGACAAAAAGTGAAACTTTCACTCTAAAGTCAGGAACAAGGGAAGGATGTCCACTATCATCATGCTATTGCAATATACTTCTGGAAACAATAGCTAGAGCAATTAGGCAAGAGAAAAAAATAAAAGGAATAAAAATAAGAAAGGAAGAATTTAAATTCTCATTATTTTCAGATCACATGTTACACTATATAGAAGACAAACATTTCACCAAAAAACTTCTAGATTTAACAACAAAATTCATCTACACATCTGAATGCAAAGTCAACACTAAAATATAAACAGTATTACTATACACAAATAACACTCACCAAGAGAGAATTAGGGAAATGACACATTTCACAATGGTATTGAAAAAATGAATTCATTAGGAATCTATTTAACACAGAAAGTAAAAATCTTTGTACATTAAAACTAGAGTACTCTGAAAAAGGAGATGGAAGAGGATATAAGAAATGGAAAGATACCCCTTGCTCCTCAGCAGGAATACCCAACATAGTGAAAATGGCTATACTTCTAAAATTGTTATACAGATTTAAAGCAATCCCAATCAAAATGCTATTAGTGTATCTCACAAAACTAGAGAAAACATCCCTAAAATTCATTTGGAACCTAAAGAGACCTAGAATAGTAAAAACAATTCTGGGCAACAAATGCAAAGTAGGGGACATCATAATCCCTGATTTGAAATTATATTACAGAGCTATTTTGATAAAAACAGCATGGTACTGGCAAAAAAAATCCATCAGATATGAGGATCAGTGGAACAGAGTAGAAGATGCAGAAACAACTGCAAACACACTAAGCCACTTTATCTTTGATGAAGGAACCAAATACCTTCACTGGAAGAAAGGTAGCTTCTTTAATAAATTGTGCTGTAAAAATTGGCTTTCCACATACCAAAGAATAAAGCTAGACCCATGGCTCTCATGCACTAAACTAAAATAAAAATGTATCTAATTTCTAAATATTAATACAGAAACATTAAGTCTGCTGGAAGAGGAATAGGTAGAAGTGTTGACTGAGGAATAGATGTAGGAAAAAATTTCATGAGCAAAACCCTGATTGCATAAGAAACATTACAAAGAATCAACAACTGACATCTCATTTGATCTAAAAAAGAAAGCTTTAGGACAACAAAAGAAATCACCAACAGAATGAAAAGACAACCCACAGAGAGGGAAAGCATTTTAACTAGTTTTTCCTCAGATGGAAGACTAATATCTACAACATATAAAGAACTGAAAAAAACTCAGACTCTCCAAATTTAAATAATAAATTCAAAAATGAGCATCTGAGATGGATACACAGTTCTCAAATTAATAAGTAAAAACAGCAAATAAATACATGAAAAAATTTTCAACATCACTTTTCATTTGAGAATTGCAAATTAAAACATCATTGAGATATCATCTCACTCCAGAAAGAATGTATATTTCAAGAAATCAACAAATAGCAAATTCTGGTGGGGATTTTGGGGGAAAAAATCCTTCTCCACTGTTGGTGGGAGTATAGACTGGTACAACCACTGGGGAAATCAGTGTGGAGGTTCTTCAACAAACTAGGACTAGAGGGCCCATTTTAACCTGCTATTCCCTTTCATGGTATCTTCCTGAAAGAATGAAAAGTATCATATCACAGCAATATATGCACACCCATATTTATAGCAGCAGATTTGGTAATATTTAAATCTTGAAAATAACCTATATGACCATCAACCAATGAGTGGATAAAGATGTGAGGTTTTTTTACACAATAGAGTGTTACTCAGCCATAAAGAAGGAAAAATTTGAAGTATTTTTAGGTAAAAGGATGCACTTTGAAGCCATACTCTTAAGTGAAATAAATCAGACACACATGTGTAAATATCCAATTGTTTTTCTGGTATGAGAAACTGAAAGTAAAGTATAAATAATTGCCAAAATGTATAATAGATATTTTGAAATTGAAAGAAATTGTTTAAAAGGCAGGACAAACTAGGAAGGCACTAGGGAGAAAGGAAGAAAAAGAAAAGAAAAGAAAAAAATGATAAAAGGTATAAAATATAATCAAAGCTTTGTAAATAAGAAGGGGGAGAGGGGTTGAAGAGAGTGGAAGGGAATAAGGAAAAATAGAAATCAAGCTATTATCATCTATAGGTTAAATTCCCTATGGTGAAGGTGATGGTTATTGTACCAATAAATTTAATTTTTAAAATAATTTTTTTAAACCCAATCTAACTTTTTAAGGAAATATTATCTTTTTTGAGCATATAGATTAGGGTTTTTTTAGCTGAATGACTACTGGAGTGACCTTGACAGCCCTCTGTCATCTTACCATGTTTGAAAATCTGCTTTCCACAGAAACATCAGGGATCAGGCTGGTTTAAACCCAGAAAACTAGAACATGGGTTTTCAGAGGTTTGAGTATCAGAATAGCTCTGAGTAGGAAGAGGATATCTCTTCCAGTTATTGGTATGGGGCACTCTGGTAAAACCATAAATGCATTTTGAAAGAGGAAATAAATGGCAATTCAGAGTGGGCAAAAAAACCTGTCCTTGCCAGGCATAATGGTGCACACTTATAATCCCAGCACTCAGGAGACTGGGGCAAGAGGATTACTGTGAGTTTGAGGACAGCCTGGGTTCAATTCTAGTCCAACTTGAACTACATAGCAAGACCTTGTTTCACAAAAACAAAGACTGTCCAGTTAACTTCCTCAAGCCCACAGCAACTTTAGAATGGATGAAAGCTCAACCAAATAAGAAACTAGAGCTGAATACGTTACCCTAGTATAACAGAGAAGTGTATTTTGTCTGCTACACCTACAATTATATAAGGTTCCTGTGAATTAATTTCAGTATTCTTGTGTGGAACCCTGGCAGACTGCCACAGGCACCATCACCACTCACTATCTGGGCCTTCTTCCTTGGCCACCTTGGTGAGAAATTACCTCATTCCTCTCCAGAAATGAGAGCAATCCCTCTGCCAAAGCCAAAAGTTTTCTTTAATGTTTTGATAGGTCTGACAAGGGCTAGGTGTCTTCCATGGACATTCATTTACCCAGTATCTCATTTGTTTGCACTTGAAGCAGTATGACTTGCTTTTATCACTCTTTGAATTACCTCAGATTCTTCTAGTGCTGCAATCTTTGTCATGAGTCTTATCAAATAGGGCAAGCATGGCTGTATCCCCTCTCTCTCTCTGTCTGTCTTTAATCCAGTTTTTTTTTTGAGACAAGGTCTCTTTCCATAATTCAGGCTGGTCTTGAACTCATTTGTGACCTAGGCTGACCTCAAACTCATGGTGATCCTCCTGCCTCAACTTCTTAAGAGCTGGAATTACACATGTGTGCTACCATGCTTGGCTCTTTATCCAGTTCTTATTTGTCCTCTACTTTATTATGGCTATTGAACACCAAACAAGATTTATTGGTTGATTGGTTTATTTTGGTTTGTGGGTCCAGTTGGAGGTTTTGGGGTTCTTTCTTAGTATCTGGAGCTAACCAAATAATAAAGTACCTTCTTATGACAATCTGACCTCTTCTAAACTCAAGAGTTTAAGTGTATGAATCTTGGACCCTGTGGTAGGTAGACCCAGACTTAGTAGGGTATGGACTAAGGAGATGGTCTTTACCTCCTGAGGATATTGACTGAACAGGTTGTTGAGGAGGTAAACTGTGGAGAGGAGGAATTGATAGAAGGGAGGCATCTGCAGCATCAGATTATTTCTAGGGTACAGATCAGGCCTCAAGTACAGAGCCATAAAGGCTTAAATGTAAGCCACCTCTGACCATTTTATTTTATAGGAAACATATATTTGAAATACAGCATTATATTTCAGGCTGTTGAGGGATGCCTATGAGTCATTTTCCCCCAGTGGATAATTAGGCCATTTTTTTGTTACCAGGTGCACACAGTAATTTTTTTAAAGGAATCTTACAGTGGAACTGTTTTCAATGGTTGAGAAGATATTTGAGTGGGGATTCAGAAGGAATAGATAAAGCTGTTCTCATCAGTAGATAGGATAAATAAAAATTAGGTCTTAGAATTTTATCAGGCTTGTCCCTGAGTCAGTCTCCATTGGTAGAGACCTGACAGGGCATCTAACCTTTGAGTTCCAGGGTCATGTCTTAGGCAGAATTTCTTGGGATTAGGTCCTAGAAGCCTTATAAATCCTTTCCCTGGGTTAGTTTCACATGTAAATCTGACAGGGCATTTTCTAGATTTTCTATAACCTTTTTTAGCTTATATCAAAGTGTCTACCAATAAAGCTCTATCCTCTTTGGTTGGACATCTCCAGCCCTGCCTGGATATCTGCTACTTTCCCTTTGGAACCTTAGATTCTCCCCTATGTCTGCAGACTGTTCACAGAGTCCAGAATTGGGATGTCTCACTGGTTGTGTATTACCCAGTTTTTGAAATCACCTAATATCATTCTTTGGAAGGTTAGCACTTGCCTTGCAAATCAGAATCACAAACTCCAGGAAATTTCCCCACAGATAAGGCTCTCTGCCCCTCTGGTGGAGAAATGGGCATTTTCACAGATGATATTCTATTACCTGGCAATCTAAAAAGAAGGAATAAGGCTTGTCCCTAGAAAAGCTTTAAGCCACATAGCATACACCTCTGATGACAAAATCTCAAAATAAAAATTAAGTACTATGTAAACTTAGTCTGAAAATACATTTACACATCTTTTATGGCTTGTGTCTAAATGTACCTCTAAAGCTTCATGCAGTCACAGGTGGGGCTTTTCAGAGGTATCTGGAACTACAGTGTGTGATACCAGGATCAAGAGTGTGTGATTACTGAATTGGTCCATTGATTGTTTTGGCGTAGTTCTGGGATTGAACGATAGGAAGGCCTTCCACAGTTGTGAGTGTTATCTGCCCTAAGGGCCTATAGGTTGGCTAGAATATAAGGAACAGAAAGAGGGCTGCTGAGGTCACTTGTCACTTGTCCTCTGCCTGCCATGAACTGTTTCTCTTCCGTGATGACCCTCTGCCATGCCACCCTGCCTTGTAGTCAGCCAACTATGGACTAAAACCTCTACAATCTGTGAGCTAAATAAACCTTTTCTCTTTTAACTTTGAGTGTAGGATATTTTATCTGAGCAATGCAGAAAGTAACTAAGACAACATCTTTTCAGACAGCAATGTAAACTTAAAGCCATAGTTATCACAATGAAAGCAAAACTGAGAAAAAAGAGAACAAACCAGTATTAGCAAACTATTTCAGGAAGCAACAGCCTCTACAAAGGCTTTAGGACCCAGAGGACATGAGACATCTATCGTCAGCGTTTTCTCTTCTCAGGCAGGGAAACATGTGCCTTTTAACCTTGTTTTTTTTGGGTTTTTGTTTTTGTTTTTGTTTTTTGTTTGTTTGTTTTGTTGAGTTATTCAGAACCTCAACAAAACAAATGGGACATTCTGATAGCCAAAAACCTGAGAGGGAGAGGATCATAAAAGGAGAGAGAAAGAAACGAAAACCTATGGAAAGGAAGCACTTGTGAGCCAGTGATGAGTGGGGAAGCACAAACACTCTTGGTACTAAACAAAGAACTTCCCAAGTCCAGGACAAGTTTCCAAGTACTCCACAGAGAAAAGTAACTATTCAGGCAGGCCTAGTCCATGTAGTAGGCAGCTATGTCAAAGCATAATCACTTAGGTTTATCCCAGCTGATACCCATGTGACAGCTTCCAAGATAAATTTTCCACATTGCATGAAGCAACAACAATATACAAACCCAACTGATCTGCAGAGGTCCTCCTGCCCCCCATAAGGACCTTTTGTTTCCCAATCTGGTCCACCTCTCCTCCCTGAAATGCATTCTTCACCCATAAAGGGGAAGAGAGAGGGTGTCCTGAGGGAGTTGAGGAGTTACCTTCCTTACTGGCTGGGTTGCTGGTTTCCTTCTTCTGCTGAGGTCTCTGGACATATCTGGGCTACTGATGCCTCTGATGTCTGGTGAGGTCTTTGGGCTGTTGTGCAATAAAGTCCCTTGGCTCATTGTTCAGTGAGGTCTCCTAAGGTTTAGAGATGTCCTCCTGGCTAGCTTGCCAGGTATTATAGTTGAATGGGCTAATAAGAGTCCAGGCTTTGTGTATGATGAGGAAAGAATTGCCAAGAGTATACCCAGTAGTAACTAGTAAGTAGCTAGGTTTAGAAAAGATCACGGGAAGTTGTATTTAGTGCAGCCTATGCCAACAAAGTTGTCAGGGTAAGGG
This sequence comes from Hydrochoerus hydrochaeris, assembly GCA_004027455.1. NCBI lineage: Eukaryota > Metazoa > Chordata > Mammalia > Rodentia > Hydrochaeridae > Hydrochoerus > Hydrochoerus hydrochaeris. The sequence continues at coordinate 304,751 of PVLA01001481.1, read as the reverse complement.
CTGGGAATTTAGCTCAGTGGCATAACCACCTGCCTACCAAATGCAAGGTTATGAGTTCAATCCCCAGTACCAAAACAAACAAAAATACACAATGTTTTCAGGGTAACAAAAAAGCACTACACACCTACCGAAGGTAGCAGCAGCAACAGGGAAAAAGGGGAAAATAAGTGTGATAACTCAGCCTTTTAGAATTTAAAAGCCAGATAACTGTGCTTTTGGAGCCTCCCACTGAATGTTTCATGGTGCCAGTGCACTCATATAGGACATCAGTGATCTCCTAGGCTTTGGTTATTTTATTTTCTACCTCTCTTAGGATAGTAGAATCAGGAATAACCATTGGGCGCTGGTTAAAGCTAAATGGAGGTGAGTTTAGAGTTACAGTTAGGGAACAGGGGAAAGACTTCCAATAAAGGAGATTGACTTAAAAAATATGGGAATCAATGTCAGCCATGATAAGCAGATAGAGACACTGCATAAAATATGATAAAATATCAAAAAAGCAAGTACCCAGACTGAAAAGTAGAAAAAAAATAGCCCAAAGTGTTTGAAACAAAAAGAGACTTCAAAGCCACAAAGCATGTGGTACGAACTGGAGTCAGAAACTAGAGTTTTAGCATCCAGGCATGGTAGAATATTCCTGTAATTCCAGCATCCTCAAATTTGTGGCTGAAGGATTGCCAAATTTGAAAGCAGCCTGGACTACGTCATGAGTTCGAAGCCAACCTAGACTACACGGCAACACCTTGTCAAAAATTAAAAACAACACCAACAAAACTGTAGAGCTTTGAACAAGAAGCTAAGACCTCCTATGAGTTGATACCATGTGTGTGCTGACTAGGGGAGAGCCAGATGCCAGCCCCTTCCAGGGCTAGGGCAGGGAGACAAGAAAAGTCAAATGTTCCTCTGCCCTCCACCTCCATAAGAGACCTGCTGATCTGGAGAATTAGGCTGTGATGATAGCTAATAAGGTAAAATAAAGATATTCTCCTAGGAACTGGTATGAAAACAATGCTACCTATAATTTTCACAGGATACAATTCTCACTGCAGATGGGCTCATTTTAAAAGCCACAGATGGCAGGAACTCTGGCACACACCTGTAATTCCAGCTACTCAAGAGGCTAAGTGAGGCAGGAGGAGCATGGATTCAAGGTCAGCCTGAGGAATTTAGTGAGAACCAATTTCAAAATAAAAAATAAAAGGGTTGAAGATGTAGATCAATGATAGAGTGCCCCTGGGTTTAATCCCCAGTACTGAAACAAACAAACAAACAAACAAAAAATAAACCCATCAGATTTGGGAGAGATAGTACCTCTCCATTACTGTCAGAGTAATAAGCAGATACAAAAGAGGATACAAAAAATGGTGAACTCACTCTTGATATTAGCATGAGAATAAACAGACAGAATATAATAAGTGAGTACATAGAATCCCAAAATAAACCAACTAAATGAGAATTAATACAGGCGTAACCTCCTCATAAATCTTGGAGGAAATTATAACTAGTACTTTGTGAGGGTCTCTCATTTACACAATGCATAAAACAATACCTAATACCATTAGAAAAAACTAAATTTCAAATGTATGTACCTTAATATGAAAGCCAGAACTTTAAAACTTTTAGAAAAAAATTCAGGAGATCTTCATGTTCTCTTTATAGGTCATAAAAACCACAGTTCACAAAGGAAAATATTGATAAACTGGACTACACTAAAATTTAAGTTGTCAGTATAAAGAATACATTACAAATAGAACTAAGTGTTGAATATTCACTTGGGTAAATGCATTTACAATACATCTATCGTATGACTGGTATCCAGAATACATAAAGATTGTGTAACGTTGATTCAAAGTAAACAAATCAGAAAAAGATGGATAAATGATATGAACAGGCAATTCATGGATGAGAGCACACAAGTAGCCAATACATGTATAAAAGATGCCTGACCTTACAAATAATCAGCAAAATGCAAATAAAGGCAAAATTAGATTCTATCTAATTTCACACATATCTGAGCAATAAAAATTAAAAGTCAGAAAATATTAAGTGACGATGGTTCTCTGGAAAAGTAGGAGTAATCAACACTGCTAATGGAAGTATGAATTGGAATAAGTGCACTAATAGTACATACTTAGCAACTTCCATTGGGAAGCCAAGACAAAAAAGGAAAGCATCATAGACAGATGAAGAAAGTAAGACATTCCACCCTAGGAAGAGGATCCAGCTTCTGCAATCTCTAATCTAGCCTTCTGGCTGTACTTGATAGAGTGGAGCAAAACGAAGCAAGCCACCCAGAATGGCCACTTAACAAACCTCTTTCCACATCAGAGATCCATGAAGGATTCCCCAAGAGCCTTGCTTTCTTGGAGAAGTTCTGTCACATGTGGATAACCTTGCTTTCCAACAGCATGCAACCAATAGAGAGAGTGGTCCTGCCCCTGTTTCCCTTAATTTTACTCTGGAATGGAGCTGTGGTTTTATTTAGATTAAAATTGCACATTTTTCTTACAACATTTCTTTCCTTTCTGTGTAAAACACTGCTACTGACCCATTGGTAGCAAGTTTTGCTCCAGTAATGGTGAATTGAATTGATGCTGGGCCATCTGTCCCCTTTCAAATGCTCAACATCTAACATTATCCTAACAGCCTCATGCACACTTCTGAGCATCTTCCATATGCAAGGCACACTGATACACTACAATATAAGATGTATGATGAGATGTAGTCCCCACTGGTGACAGGTCCACAAACTTATGTATTTAAGATAATAAATAAAAACAAATGTCTAATGTAAATGCCAATGGAAACTTTAGTCCATATGCAGTGCTGGAAGTCAGCAGGCCTTAAGGTCTTGAAGGAAAGCTTCATCCATTAGATGAGACTTGGCATAGTTCTTTTTATTTATTTTTTTATTTTTAAAGAGGGTAAAATTAAACAGAACAAAACAGATCATAAGATACCAATGCAAAAGACACAGATTTCAAAGCAAGACAACCAGAGATCTTCACTGTCTATCACTGTCTCTTGTTTTCTTCCAAATAATTGTCCATATCTTCACATGCAATGAATTCATACAAAACAAAATAGTATAGAACTGATCAGAACAGGATGATGAAGGCATTTTAGATCTTCAAGACCAGACAATAAGGAAGTCAACAATGGCTGCCATAATGTCTCTCATTCTCTTCAAAGTAGCTGTCCATACCTTCATGCATGTTGAAATTAAGCAAAACAAAACAGACTAAAATCACCCTGAACAAAGAATAATAGTACTGCTTGATTTCACATCATGATGCTACAGAGTCAGCACTGGATACTCAGTGTCTCTTTCGAGTCTCACAAACTTTTTAGAAGTTCTGCGTATGCATGAGTCTCTACATATATACCTATCCTTTCTGTATTAGAGAGAAAAACAAAACAAGCCAAGACAAAACAAAACAAATTCCTAGAAAAACACAAAATGAAAAAGACATATAAACAACAATAGCAAAGAGCCCAGAACACTGACAATTTAGGCCTTCAAAACAAGGTAGTATGAGCATAACTAGGGTTGTTATTTTATGTACTGATCTTCAAGAGTTCCTCAGATCACTATATAATAATATGCACAATTGTTCTAATCCTATGAATGTTAACTATTTTGTTCCATGAAATTATACAGTTTGTAGAGCAATCATCTTAGCTATCCTAAATGTGTTTATATAATTTTAGACATTTTTTTCTTTTCCCTTCCTTTTTCTTTTTTTTTAATGTGCCCTAGGCCTGAAACAACTTTAGCCACCAACCCAGGTATGAAGCTAGGATGAACAAAGGACTGTCATATCTTCTGCCCCTGACTGATATAAAAACAACACCACGAATGAGGTGTCTCTTTGCCCATTGCCAGGGGATTCCTTTTTCTTTTTCCTCATTTTCCCTGAGATATTACTTTTCCCCTTTAAGCAGATTCTTATCCTTTACTGTAATTATTGAGATTTTTGTATCTTATGTACTTTTATCATTTCTTACACTAGGGAGACTATATGGTAATTACACATGTGAGTTTGATTTATTTCATTTATGAATATGGTCTCAAGTTACATCCATTTACTTATAAATATCTCAATGTGATCATTCTTTATAGCAGAGTAGTACTCTTTTGTATAAAAATATCACATTTTTTTATCCATTCCTCAGTTGATAGGCATAGGTTGTTTCCAAGATCTGACTATTAAAAATTGTGCTGCTATCAACATGGGTGAACATATATCACTGTGATATGATGTTTTCAATTCATGTAGGAATATGCCCAGAAGTGAGATAGCTGGGTCAAATGGGACTTCCAAACCCAGCTTTTTGAGGAACCTCCAGGCTGACCTCCACAGTGGTTGCACCAGTCTATACTCCCACCAATAGTGGAGAAGAGATCCTTTTTTCCCCACAGCCTCGCCAGCATTTGTTGTGGGTAGTTTTGTTGATCCTGGCCATTCTTTCTGGAGTGAGATGGAACCTCACTATTGTTTTAATTTGCATCTCTCTAATCACCAATGATGCTGAACATTTTTTCATGTATTTATTTGCCATTAGTATTTCTTCATCTGAGAACTGTGTATTCATCTCAGATATCCATTTTTGGAACTGTCTTTGAATTTTGGGGATCTGATTTTTTAAAAATTCTTTAGATATTCTAGACAGAAGTCCTTTGTCTGAGGGACCGTTCACTAAGATTTTTTTTCCCAATTTTGGGGTTTTCTTTTGGTTATGCTGGAGATTTCTTTTGACATGCAAAAACTCTTTAATAAGACATGATCCCAGTTATTGATTCGTTGAAGTATTTCACGTGCAGTTTGATACTTGTTCATGAATTCTCTACCTATCCCTATGTCTTCAAGAATTCTACCTACTTTTTCTACCATCAAATTTAGTGTTTCTGTTTTAATATTTAGATCTTTTTCCATTTAGACTTTAGTTTAGTTCATGGTGATAGCCATGGGTCTAGCTTCAGTTTTCAGCATATGGAGAGCCAATTATTCCAGCACCATTTATTGAAGAGACTATCTTTCTTCCAGTGGATGTATTTAGCCTCTTCATCAAAGATAAGGTGGTGAGTGTCTTTGTAGTTGCAATTGTATCTTCTAATCCATTCCATTGATCTTCAGATCTGGTTTTATTCCAGTGCCATGTTGATTTTATTACAGTAGCTTTGTAGTATAACTTCAATTCAGGGATTGTGATGCCTCCTGCCTTGCCTTTGTTGCTTTGAATTGCCTTTGCTATTTTGGGCCTCTTCTGGTTCCAGATGAATTTTAAGAGTGATTTTTCTAGATCTGTGAGATATGTTAGTGGTATTTTGATTGGGATTGCATTGAATCTGTATAACAATTTTGGGAGAATGGCCATGTTCACAATGTTTGTTCTTCCTATCCATGAACAAGGGATGTCTTTCCATTTTCTGAGGTCCTTTTCAATTTCTTTTTTCAGAGTATTATAATTTTCCCTGAATAGATCTTTTTCTTCTTCTGTTAGGTTAATTTCTAAGTATTTCATTTTGTTGGATGCTATTGTAAAGGGTGTGGCTTCTCTTATTTCTCTCTCAGTGGTTTTGAATTTAGTGTATAGGAATGCTGTTGATTTTTGAGTTTTGACTTTGTATCCAGCTACAATACTGAATTTATTTATTATACCTAGGAGAATTTCAATGGAGTTTTAGGGGTCTTCTTTGTAGACTATCATGTCATCTGCAATAATGATAATTTAACTTCTTTTCCTATCCTTACTCCTTTTATTTCTCTCTCGTCTAATTGCTCTGGCTAGTATTTCCAGCATTATATTGCCTAAGTGTGGTGATAATGGTCATCTTTGTCTTGTTCCTGATTTTAAGGTAAAGGCTTTCAGTGTTTGACCATTTAATATTATGTTGGCTGTTGGTTTGTCATAGGTGGCTTTTATCATATTGAGGTAAAGATCATTTATTCCAAATTCTTTAAGGTTTTTATCATGAATAAGTGTTGGACCTTAACAAAAGCTTTTACTGCATCTATAGAAATTATCATGTGGTTCTTATTTTTGGCTCTGTTGATATGGTGGATTACATTTATTGATTTGCATATGTTGAACCATCCCTGCATTCCTGGGTTGAATCTCACTTGATCATGGTGTATAATCTTCTTGATGATTTGCTGCATTCTGTTTACCAAAATTTTATTGAGAATTTTTTTGCTTCTATGTTCATTAGGGATATTGGCCCGTAGTTCTCTTTTTTGGTTGGGTCTTTCTCAGGTTTTGGTATTAGAGTAATGTTTGCTTCCAGGAATGAGTTAGGGAGAATTGTTTCCCTTTCAATTTCATTGAAAAGGTTGAGGAGTGTTGGCATTAAATCAGCTTTGAATTTCTTGTAGAATTCTGCAGTGAATCCATCTGGACCTGGGCTTTTCTTTGTTGGTAGGATTTAATTACATTTCAATTTCATTAATTGAAATTGGATTATTCAGCAGTTTTACATTTTCTTGACCCAGCTTTGGTAATTCATATGTTTCTAGGCCTCTGTCTATATCTTTTGTGCTATAAAGCCTATGAGAGTAGAGGCTTTCTAAATAGGTATTGATGATCTTCTGTATTTCCAAAGGGTCTGTAGTGATTTCATCCTTTTCATTCCTCATTGCATAAATTTGAGGGTTTTTTTCCTTTTTAAAACAAGGTTGGCTAGAGGCCTGTCAATTTTGTATATTCTTTCAAAGAACCAACTTTTGATTCATTGATTCTTTGTATTGTTTTCTTAGTCTCTATTGTATTGATTTCTGCTCTGACCTTCATAATTTTCTCCCTTCTTTTGGCTTTGGGCTTGACTTCCTCTTCTTTTTCTAGATGTTTGAGGTGTGGCATCAGGTTGTTTATTTGTGTTCATTCTGTTTTCCTGATGTGGGAGTTCATTGCAATAAATTTTCCTCTGAGGACTGCTTTCATTGCATCCCACAGGTTCTGGTAAGATGTATTTGTATTTTCATTTGCCTGCAAATATTGTTTAATTTCTTCTTTAATTTCCTCTGTGACCCACTGATTGCTCAGGCGTGTATTACTCAATTTCCATGTGTTTTTGCAGGGTGTTTTTTGCAGTTTCTTTTGTCATTGAGACTTGGTATCATTCTAAAGGACAACATAACATGAATTTGAGTGACTTTTACCAGAAACAGTGTTTTTAGACCAGTGATAGCAAATGGATTTCACTTTAATGAGTATTCCATTCAGCAGGTGCCCACCATGGAAAAGGGTATACCTTGCTTCTGGGCTGGGAGAGAAGTGCTGTGTTCTTCCTAGATATTTCAGAGGAGTAGCCTGGAGATGGCAGCATGTGTGCCATCTCTACATGTCTAGTTTATTTCCTGAGTGAGACTATACATCTTACTTCCTTGTGGTCCTGCAATACTGACTTTAAGATTCTCCTCTTATGTACCAGAAGAAGTTTACAGCTTTATAACTAATTGCTAACTGATCAAGAAAGTGCTCTACCCAGAAGGTGCTATCAATAGCTGCCTGGAACATTATTGAATTTGATGTCTTTGTTCAAAGCACTGCACTTGGATTTGCTATGTGTGTGAAACCCTGTGAGATGCTGACAGTTCGTGGGAATTTTGTGTGGAAGTGGGTTAATAAGGTCACCTTTTGCTTGTCTTTTTTTTTTAGCTTAAGTATTATTCTACAGTGCATATGGAGCAAGTCTTTCTTATTTCCAGAAGCTACATTCAGTATTTTCATAACAAAATCATTGTGACAGCATATATTGGTAAATGAATTGTGAATAATTTGCAATTCTAAAGACATGTTGTTTAAGAACCAAGACAACAGTAGTAATAAAACATTCATGCATGCACAAAGCTTCTCTGAAGCATGATATGTAAGTCTGTACAAGAGCATAGACTCTGGCTTGTGACACACACAAATACCTAGGCATTGGCCCATCAGTCTGTAACCGAGTCACCAGCAAGATAGGATGGAAAGTATATGGAGTCCATGATCAGAGACCTTGATGCAAATCCCAGCTCTACCATCTTCAAACTATATGATGCTGGGAGACTTCCTCAAACATGAAATGGTCATAATAATAGCTAGTTCATGAGGTTGTTAAAAGGAGTAAATGTGATAATGTATGCAAACCACTTAGCTAAGTGTCAATACATAGACAGTTTCAATAAATCTAAGTTTCATCATCTCTTAATCCATAATAGCTGCATATTTGACTCAGTCTCTGTAAATTGCCTCCAATTTCATTTTCTGTTTTCAGTTGTGAGCAAAAGAAAATGCTTTACCCATTTCTGAATGACCCTCTGCTTCTGGTCCTGATTCCAGAACTTCCTTCTGAGAATATAACCTTGGAGCTTCTGTGACCCTCCACATCTGTCTCCCCATTGTGTCACTAGAGCCACCTTTTGCAGCTTTTATACCTTTGTGGGGTTGATCCAGATAAGCTTCTGGCTGATCCTTTTGCTAATAATTACTATCTTTAGAAAACCATGTTTCACAGAGATTGAAAAAGCAGAGTCTGTATCCTACAAGATTTAAATTTATGCTCAGGGACCATATATTATGATTCTTTGTTCCCTACCCATGTAACTTAAAAAATAGTCATAAATATTTAGCCAGTATAACTAAATATCTAGTTGTTTATTGATTGATAACAGAAATAAACAGCAAGGATATATTCAAGGAATCAGGGAAATAAGGAGGGAAAAAAGAATGTAAAAAACCCTAAAAAATTAGCAATGCTAAGTGTGGGGTAGATGTTTCTCAGCAGGCTATAGGATTTCAAGAAAAAATAAATAAAATACTGTAATTCCAGCACTCTGGGAAGGTTCAGTCAGGAGAACTGCAAGTTAAAGCCCAACCCAGCAATTTAGAGAGCCCAGCTTGGGCACCTTAACAGTTTAGCAAAGTCTTATCTCAAAATTGTAATAAATGGGCTGTAGTTCAGTGCAAAGGCCCTGAGTAATTCAAACTGTCATACCTCTAGATAGATGGATGGATAGATAGACAGACAGATAGATAATAGATGATAGATACATACATACATACATACATATGTAGACATACAGATGGGCAAATAGATAGAAAATAAGCTCTGTGCCCCAGTTATCCAAATAAGTAATGGATAGTTTGTGGACCATAAAATGTTTCACTGTGTATCACTCTATTTTGCTGGAGTGTGCATGGCTTCCCTTATTGCGGTGCCCTTTTACATCCATGCCACGTCCTAGTCCATCCACGCCTTGTGACAAGGTCCATGGGTGGAGGAGAGCACTTCAAGGAATCGCTTCTCCAGGAAAAGGACACCGCATGTGGGAATTGGGCGCGGGGATCTTGGAATGTTTTGTACTGGTAATTGTAATTTGTTTAATTCCCATATATATATTTTTTCATGTAATACTCAATATGAAATCGAAAATAGAAACTCCAGAGGAGTTACTAGAAACCCTCTAGATAACCCCTTTATGAAAACTAATTGTGAAATTTTACCTTCTGTGAGTAGTATGAGATAGTTTATACAAAAGCTTTAAATGAAAGAGCTCATGGAGGAGGATTTACAAAATTCCTGTGAGACAACTGCCCTTGATCCAGGGAAGTTTCTCTATCAGAAATTACAAACTAAAGCCCCCAAGAAACCTTTTATCTCAAGTGCCTGACCCCCCTCTGCCTTACACAGGGATTTATGATAAGCATGGGCAAAGAATAGTTAATATCAAAGGAAAATGGGCCAAATGTAATCAATTAAATTTCATGGAAAAGTTAGCTAGGAATGGGCCACCCTATTGTATTAGATCAACAGAGGATAAAAAAAAATTACGTAACTATGTTAAAAAGAAAGACAGAAAATCTGGCCAACAAAGAAAAGAATCAATATAAATAGAACAGGAAGTATTGGGGCTAGGGTATAGCATGTTTGCTTTTGCAAGCTAATTAAGTAACAAGATTAAAGTTTAACAAAGGTGAAAAAAGTTAATTAACACATATTGTTTAAGATTATCCCTGCCTGGCCCT
>PVLA01001481.1:103634-294643 GCA_004027455.1 Hydrochoerus hydrochaeris | reverse complement strand
TACTGCAGACTCCCTGACCACCTTTGGGACCCCTGAGCCCTGCCGCAGCTGGACTCCGGCATCTTATAGCCAGATAAACACACACTTAAGACTTTTTAAGTCCCTCATGAAAACTCTACCCCTGCCAGAAGTAATTTCCAGACTTTATTATGGTTCTATTGGGGAGTTCTATATACTTTTCAGCCCAGAAAAGATTTCAAGTTATCACTGAAACCTTAGATTCAATGATCCAAATAAAGTTGAGAAGGAATGTGATCTTTCAGAAAATCCTTCAAATGCTGCAGAACTGAGGCCGAATGCAGCTTTGTAAATAGCCACCTGCTCAGTGAGTAGTAACGATGTGGATTGGACTGATAAAAATGATGCTACTTTGATCCTCCAAGTACACCAAATTCTCCTAAGAGAAAAACAAACTTGCCCAATTTGTCTTGTCATGAGACACAATGAAAAGCACATCCCCCACCACACAAGAACCCAGATAAAATTATGACTCTTGAATAAATTGAGTAACTAACATAACCGTTTCTAAAAGCAACACCAGAATATCTTAGAACCTTTTGTGTTAGCACCTACACACTCATACGCACATATATACTCACATATATGCACATACTCATACACACTCATATCCATACCCATGCACATACTCATACACACATTCACATTCATACACACACAAATCCATACACATATTCATACATGTACACATGCACATACACAGACTTATACATACACAGCCTCATGGATTTATACAAAAGTTATTAATAGATGAAGGCCAAACTATTTGCTAGGGAGAATAATTTGGTGCTTTTTTGTATTTCTGATATTATATTTATTATTTGTCAGAGGAAAGCTTTTAAAAAACAATAGATAATGCTTGCTGTTGATCAACTCAAGGATATTGATATAATTAACAGAGATTAATGCAATTAATGTGAATGTAAGTATAACATGTTTTTCAAAGTTATATATGGAGCATTATTAATGCTTTAAAAAGTCTGCTGAGCTCATACAGATATATTTTTGGATTTCCAAACATCTTTAGCTCTCAGTTTTAGAAATAATGACTTCAGGTCTGAGGATTTAGCTCAGCATTGTAAGCACCTGCCTGATGAGCACTATGTCGTGAGTTTGATCCCTGGTACCAAAGGAAAAAAAAAGAAAGAAAGAAGAAAGAAAGAAAGAAAGAAAGAAAGAAAGAAAGAAAGAAAGAAAGAAAGAAAGAAAGATAATGACTTTACAAGCTAGTCTTAATTCATTAAACTAACTTTAAATTAGAAATCCAGGGAAGGATTAGGTCTTTACAATTGGTATTTAAAAATAAAATAGTATTACAGTAAAGACCGAATAAAAACTCTTTGTATTAATTGCTTTTAATTTTTAATTTTTTTGGTGTTTGATTGACTTTGACATTGTTAATCCTGGAGACACTGCCCCACCCCACCCCAGAGCTAGCTAATTCTTAGACTGTCTTCCAGTACACTTTTTACAGGCAAACAAACCAATTCATACCCCAGAAAACCAAACCACCAACTGCTCCTTTATCTAAGTCTTATACACCAAACCAATATTACCTCTATCCTAAGTCACCTCAGGGTCAGCTATCAGACAATAATGGACTGCCCCTGTATTCCTGAGCCACTAAAACTATCCAAACTAGCCAAGCCTTCACAGTTTCCCTTGCCTGGGCTACTCCTCCCCACAATCCCCAATAAGGGTTTGTGCCCATAGCTTTCTCTCACTCTGTCTGCCTCCTGACTGACTAGTATTTCCCTATGTGGCTCCTTATAGCCTAATATGCCACTTCCTCTTGGAAACTGTGAGTAATATACTTTTCTTTCATAAACAGTTGTCTCGGTGTCTGTTACCTTACTATACCAAATAAAAGATCAATCTTAGGTATGTTTTAAAACATTCTTAGAGTCTCTGCAAGCCATCAGTTGAACAGACATTGCTCAACAACAGCAGTTCTCAAACTGTGCTCTCTGAGACAGAAGCTGCACCTGGAAGCTTCTTTGAGAAATGTAAATTCTTCAGCTGGTCTAGACTTATTGTATTAGAAGCTCTGGAAAACTGGAGGTTAGCAGTAAATCTTCCTGGAGACTCGGATACATAAGCATCAGAGAAACACTATTCCTTACACTCTCATGATGACTTCTTTATGAAAGTTTTAATCTTAATAGACCATGCCCTCTTAAAAAATAGTTTTGGCAGTGTTGAGGTTTAAACGTAGAGCCTTATGCATGTCAGGTAAGTGTTTTGACACTGAACTACATCCCCAGCACCGTTACACACATTTCATTTTATCTTTATTTTTTTGTGGTACTAGGGACTGAAACCAGGGCCTTCATAGTGAGATACACCCCATTCCTTTTGTATTTTTTTTATTTTGAGACATTTTATTTTGGTTTAATTATTCTTCATAAGTTGCTGAGTTGCCCAGAATGGGCTCAATCCTTTTGCCTCAGCCTCACAGAATACTGGAATTGCAGATATGAGCTAATATTCTTAGTTCCATCACACATATTTTAATATGTGGCACTGCAATTTTCATTTAATCCATGTGTTTTATTTGTTTATTGTTTATTTATTTATGCTTGAGATTTAACTTAGGGCTTTGCACGTGATAAACATATGTTCCACTAATGAGCTATACACTCAGCGCTACCCATTCTCTTTTCTTACTTGAGTTCATGCACTTTATTTTCACTGTTCTATGCCCTTTTTTGAACACCGAAAACTTCCTTGATGGACATTTCTATATACAACTGATATCACTTCCTGACATTTAAAGCAACCCTTGTAAGCTATGATTTCATTTTTTGAAAGCAAATTTCTCACATTGTGCTCTGAGAATGCACAAATGCATGCTCAGCACCTTAGAGTGACATCCTATTACACTTTGTGTCCTAGGCACATCCCTTGCCTCACCTTAGTTCAGACCCTGGGCTCCACAAAAGCTAGGTTTCTTATTGGATTTAAGAGCAAATTTACTAGGAGAAATCAGGTTACAAAACTCTTAAGTCAGTGCCAAAATTTTAAATGTCTCTTACGCCTTTACCTGCTGACTTCTATCCTACAAATAAGAGCAATTAGTTCATTCCTGAAACTAAAACTTGGGAACCGTAAGGTGTCTTTAAGACATCACTTCATTCTACCTGCCCAAAGCACCATAGCACAATATACATGTCTTTAAAATGTAATCTTGACACTATTTCCATAATTATCTTCAACCAAACAAGTATAAGTTATCTCTTTTCTCTAAATGCTGAAATATTATTCAAGGTAGCATACTACATTTTAATAGGGAGCCTTACTCAAATTAATGCAATGCTACCTGCTACTCACAATCAGAAAGAGAAGACACAAATGAATGTTTATATCCATTCATGTTCTGTTTATCCATTTGTAGTGACATCACAGGCTCCCATTTATTTGCCAGATAAACAAATCAGCATATGAAGGCCTTGTGCACAGAAGACAAATGTTTCCTAAGCATTGTCACCATCCTGTCTTATTTATTTGGATCCTAGTACAAGAACCACCATTTTAAAAAGCCTCCAATATTTTTAATGATTATGAAATTCTAGCAGAAATTTGAGGATGTGTGGAGGAGGAGAGGGGACACATGGCAAGATCTTCAAAAAGGAGACTGAGAGTCCATTTCAGTTCTGCCAGAAACCATGTGAGACTACATGAAGATCACTTAATTTCTCAGACCTACATTTTCTCCTCTCTTCATTTAGATAATATCTAAAATGGACTGAATTTCCATGCCTCAAAACTTCCATAACATAAAATTAGATATCTTTTCCTGGTCCCCTTCCAAACCCAACTGTGAAAAGACTACACTTTTGGCACCAGTCTGGGTGATAATGGCCAGCTTGCACTATTGGTCCAGAACATGGCAGTCTGGGGTTACTTCCTGCCCTAGAGGGACTTGTCCATTGTTCACCCTGCAAACTCCCTTTCATGTAACCTACTTGTGATTCTGGAAGGCTTTTTTACCCTACAATAGTTGGTTCCCTCTAATAGTCTTTCATAGGAAGAAAGTGTGGTTTTATTCCACAATGTGAAGAGGTTAAACTCTATTCCTTAAATAGTGACTTTCTGACTTGGCTTTACTTTTGCATCAGCAAAGAAACTTTACAAACTTTCAGCATCTAATTTCCACCCCAAGAGATTCTGATACTAATCTATAAGGTATAATCAAAATACTGGGACTTAAAAGCTCATCGGATAGTTCCAAATGCAGTCAGATTCCAGAACCACTGTTTATGCACTGTAGTAGGGTGATTCAAATGCTTAGCCTCAGAACCCTCATGAACATGCCTATTAAAACAAATGTGGAAGGCAGTCATGGTGGCGCAGGCCTGTAATCCCAGTACTTTGGGAGATTGAGGCAAGCAACCTCAGGTTCATGTCCAGCCTGGGCAACTTAGTGACAGAGAGACTGCTCAGTGTGAAGGCCCTAGGATCAATATACAGTGCCAAAAATGTAGAAGGAAAAAAAGAGGACTCAGAAATGCATTGCTAAAGGAAGAAAGAGTAAATAGACATTAAAAACAATGTCCATTGTCTTTAAGAAGCAGATGCTGTGCAAATACCACCCTCTAGGGTAGTTACTGGTACAGGTGGCTGGCTCCCTTTTGGTTTCTCCAGGGCTCAGGGGACATGGACACTAATATGTGCAGAGATGTGCCTGTTTTCCATTTGGCTCTCTGCTATCCCTCTCTAAATACTACCTAGTGTGAGGACCACTAAGGGGGCATATTTTTCTCAGTGTGCCATCCTGGGCTTGGCATATGTCCTCAAGGACGGAGCTGGGCTGTGCAAGGCAGGAGGCAAGGCCCCTCTGCAGGCAGCATGACTTGATAGCCAGTAGACCCTGGTCACAAACAAATGATTACATTTCCTAAGCCCATACTTTAATTGCCTTTCTTTACAAAACAGGCTTCTAGGCAATTCTAGAGAATTAATCCAGTGAAGGCATTTCTCTGGTTGAGGTATTGCAGTAAAAGCAGTTGCTAGAGAACAAAAATGGTAAGTGTTTGAAACTGACAAAACGATAATCTCCAAGACACTCAGACATCTTATTTTATGTGCCATTTTTGAGTTTACCAAACACTCCTACATACTCTAGCTCATTGGGATTTGATTCAGAGCATCCCCCTGAAGCAGGTAAAATATTAACAATCTACTTTTGTGCATAAGGACACAAAGGCTCAGAGTGGTTTAGTAACTGGTCCAAAGTGTCACTGGAATTGTGCTGATCCTGGATCTATTTGTTTTTAGTCTATTCTTTTTACTTTTTTTATGTTCTTTCTATGGCAGGAGGGCTAAGCCATGCAGCACAATTTTCTCAGAAATCTCCAGTGTCAGCTGGGTGGGAGCAGCCAGTGGTAGGAATGGGTAGGAGATGGAGTGGGAGACCCTTCCTCCCATAGGTGCCTTCTTGCACAGGAGCTATGTGTATCTTTCCCCCTTACTGGACAGAACTGTCCTGATGCCAGCATTCAATGGTTGCCTCCAGCCCTCACAGCCTTTGTCATGGTTTCTCTTATTTTTCCCTTTATTTTTGTGATTTCCTGCTGCTGCTATTCTCTGAGTTGCCAAGTGCTCTCTTTGGCTTCTCAGCAATCTCTTTACCTGAATAACCACCTCTCTGCATCAAAGTGCTCTGAGTTATACAGTCAAGAGGATTCTGTTTACTGGCTAGACTTTGTATCAGGCAGGATTCTGGCAGGAAACAGATGGTGCAGTCAACAGGATAACCAAAGAGAGCTGAACCAAGAGACTGTTTACATGGAGTGTGGAGGCCAAAGGGTACTGGCAGGGGCTGGTGACAATCCTTGGGGCCTCATCTTGCCTGTGCCAGCAAGGGCATTGGGAAGAAGCAGAATTACCAGAACCAGGGGAGAGCTACAGGCTTGGAAGAGGGGGCCTCCTGGCAGGGCTCTAGCTATACATACAAGAGCACAGGAACTGCCAAAATCATATTCTGCTGGGGAGGGATGAGGAAGTAAAATAAATGCCCCTGTCTCTCCTCCGACCCTCCTTTGTCTTACTGGTGACTCCCACTCTCAAAACTCAGCTAAAAGCCAGAGAGCAAGGGTAGTGCAGTGCATATAGGAACAGCCAGGGCAAAGGAGAGGGAAAAGTTGTTTGAGCATGCGCATATTCTGAGGGAGAGGAAAGTCAAGTTACAGCATTCAGTTTCACTCTAAACTAATGTAGCCAATGAAGGCCTGAGTCGACTATCATGCTGATACTCCAATCACAGATCCCAAATTTGTTTTACTTCATCAAATTAGTTAGATGCAAGAGAAATAAGACATAAATCCTTACCTTCATTTATGTTGATTTTTATATCACAGAGAATGTTTTCAATATTTAAGCAATTAAAACTTTCAAAAATGTTTCATTGATCAGTTATAATTATATCTATTGGGGCTGGGTATTTAGCTCCATGGCACAGCACCAGCTTGGCAAGTGTGACATCCTGAATTAAATTCCTGTTACTATATATATATATATATATATATATATATAGTTGCACCCATTTATGGAAATACAATGTGACATCTTGATACATGTATATACTGTGGTATGTAAATAAAACTAATTAACATATTCAACATCTCATATATTTATCATTTTTGTGGGAGAACATTTGAAACTTACTCTTAAGATATTTGAAATATGCAGTATATTATTATTAATATAGTCATCCTGCTATGCAATAGATTTCAAAAACACATTCCTCCTGTCTAAATGAAATTTTGAACTGTCTCAGCAATATCCCCTCATCCTAACCATTCTATTCTCTATTGTGACTTCAACTTTTCAATAGTCCACACAGGAGTGAGACAAGGTAGTATTTGTCTTTCTGTGGCTGGTTTATTTCACTTAGCATAAAGACTTGCAGGTTCATCTAAGTTGTCCCAAATGTCAGTTTCCTTCCTTTGTAAAGCTAAACAGTATTCCACTGTATATAATCCACCACTTTGTCTTTCTGCACTCACCTAATGATGGACACTTAGATTGCTTTCAGTAGCTTGGCTATTGTGAACAAAGTTGCAGTGCACATAGGCAATTCAGGTACTGAAGCCTGCTCTGGGCCTGAAGCATTTAAAAGGAAGATTCATCAAGGTAATGCTACTAGATCTCCTAAGAATAATTCACTCTGATTGAGGATATTTTATGTAACAACTGGCCTCTTATTTTAGCACATGTGTGTGATGCTTTCATTGTTTCCATGAGTAAATCATTTCATAATTTTAAAAGTCACACTATTTCAATTTCAGGCTTTAGAGAAGGATGATTTTGGAGATGACTATACTTCATATCTTGATTATAAACAATATTTCTAAGTTCTCACAAAGAAGAAACTTAACTTGCTTGTTTTACTGGCAAGTAAATCTGAACCCCAAAGGGAACTGGCTTTTGTCCCAAGCCTCTTGGCCAGCTGGAATTAGAACACATCTGCTTCCTTCTCACTCTAGTGCCTTTTCTTATCCACCTTTTGTACCTTTTGCACTTCCCAGCTCACAGTGAGGATCCCTTTTGCCTCTGAAAAAATAATATTCACTACCTTTTCCCGTGAAAGCTTCATTTAGACTAATAGCTCTTCAGTTAGAAGAGACAGAGAGGGCAAGGGAGGTCCTGGAGGGTGAGCTGCAGCGGCCTGGAAAAGGAAGCACACAGAGAGGGGGACAACACAAGGGTAGGAGAGCAGTTGGCAGAATTCTGAGGGGCACTAGAGCTCAGTGAGAAGCATACAGAAAAATAAACACAGAAAACTGTGACCTTCCATTGCTGTCCTTCTGGCAAATACATCTGATTTTTTAGAAAATTAGCATCTGTGGAGTCATGACAGGCTGGGTTTTGCCAGACTCAAAGTGCTTTATTGCTTTCTGTACAATGTGAGGTCGCCCTCCCAATTCCATTCAGCAGCTGGGGCCTTTTATAGACAACATGCTTTGTCTTGAGAGGAATACATGGTTGAAATGGACTGCTTAATGTTCTAGATTAGAGTGAATCTGGTAATGTTTGAGAAAATGCTACGAAATGTTCCATGTAATTTAACTTGAGTCCATTTGAGTCATAAGCACTTGTGTGTTTCTGAAAATTCAGTCCATCTTTGAGTACCTTATCTGTGTGACCCTGCTGTGTTTTCTTCTTAAGGCAGAAAGCTCCGGTACAAAGCCCAGAATAACTTAAAAGCAACTGGAGAAAATTAAGTGCCGGAGAAAGGTAAGGCATCAGGAGAAAGTATCAACAGGCCTCATTGCTTGGTAAGGCTCTGCTCACAGTCTGAATGCTGGTTACTCTACATCTAGCCCCTGACACATCACTAAATTGCCCGTGAACTAAAGCAGAGAAAAAAGTTGTTAAGTGGGCAAACATATTTGACAGACTCTTCTTTCCCTTCCCACCTGTCTTTCTTCCTCCCACCTTCAGATGCCCTGTGTTATAGATTTAAAACTGGTGGTCAACTTAATGCTAGTGGAATTAAATCACCATGGTGCTGAGCATAGATGTTCCACCTGATGAAAGTTGCCAGCATAAATAAAGTGGAAAAGTGTTGAGGCATTGTGGGTTTTACTAAGTGTTTCTGTTGAGCTGTTGGTTCTCCTGGAAAACCTCTGGTCTTTACATGGGGCATTGATTCCAGAGGGGAAGACATGTGCTGCTTAATCTCCAGGATGAACTCATCATGCTGACTTCCTGGCATGCACTAGACTGCTTATCGTTCGAGGAGCTCAGGACCTCCACATCACTGAGGATGGTTGTGGTGCTTTTCAGGACAGCCCTGGTCTTTATTATGAGTGTAACTTCTTGGCTGCAGCATAGAACCCTCAACCTACCAGCACAGCTCCTTTACCCTGCTGGCATAGACTTTCTAGATTTTACCATTGACCTTTGGGCCTTCCCAGTACAGATCTATAAAATGGACTGGTGTGAGTCCTTTCTGTGGGCTCTAGAACTCCAGTTGAACTCATGGGAGGCATTGTCATGAGCTCTGGGTTTTCATCTGGACTCATGTAGGACATTGCTGTGGGATTCAGGCCTTGGCTGAATATCCTATGTGTTTAGTGTTGTGGATAGATTTCCTGCATTTTCATCTGTTAACTCTTGGTGACCATTATAAAATAATATTATAAATTCCATGTTCTGATTCTAATTGTTCTCTGCACAGCCCCTGACTATACCACCCTGTTTCTCAAATCCTTTTGCCACAGATGACAATCCACTTGGACCCATCTCTCAGAAATCAAATGACCTTCTCCTCAATCCATCAACAATAATTCCATTCTTTGAGGGTGCCATATAGGCAGAAGTGGCTTTCTAAATCTTTCTCTGACAGCTAGGTTTAGCTCAGCAGCACAAGCTTCTGCCTGGAAAGTGCTAGGTTTTGAGTTCAATTCCCGGTACCAAAGAGGAGAAAAAAAGATTTAGCTGTTAAAATCTTTCTCTGGCATTTTTTGTTTCTAAATTTTTCATTACTGAGAAAATCAAGATATCTTTCAATTTATACTAGTGTATGAACAGCTAATTAAAGTTAGATGTGTTAGCTTTCCTAAGGATAGACCTTAAAATGGATCTGAAGAGTGAAGCCAAAAGATGACTTTCAGATGGTAGAAAAATGTCTGGCCTTGGGATTATAAAATTTAGTTCTCAGATTTGCTGCTCTCATATGTGACTTTAAGCAAGTGACTTATACTTCTTCTCCCTTTCCAAATCTCAGTTCCCTTATCAATAAGACTAGGTAATTATTGCAAATAAATTTGTTGTAAAGATTAAGTGAAATTATGTATGCAAATGTGCCTTGCAAGACATACACTCTATGTTAAAGCCAGATATTCTGTAATTCAATGAATTTAATCGATCATGGTAGAATTCTAGACACCATGATTGGCCATGGCCTATGTACTGTACTATCTATACTGTAACATGTTCTAGACAGAATCAAACTACTGAAGTAGTATGAAAGGCTGTTTATCTGATTTTTCCAACTGTGAGCACCAAAATCATGACTTCAATAGTAGATTCACATCAGCCAAATCCAAGTAAGTATCTGTAGCAATTCCTGGAAGGTTTCCTTAGCTCTGAATTTTATGCAGTCAACAAAAGAATTCATTTAGAAAGAAATGTTCAAGTTTATATACAAACCCATTAGGGTAGTAGCTCAGAGGCGGAGCACTTGCCTGTCATGCATGAAGCCCTGGGTTGTACTCCTTGAACCATACATACAAAAATTAGAGGGAAAGAGCTGATAAATACGGTCTCTGTAGAAAAGGATCAAGATCTTAATGCCAAAAATATTGCAAGTTTGAGACCAGCCTGGACAGCTTAGCAAGACACTATCTCAAAATAAAAAACAAAAAAGGGCTGAGGATACAGCTCAGAGGTAGAGCACTACTACATTTGGATTTGAACCCCAGTGGAGGGGGGAGAAAGGAAGGGAGAAGAGAGAAAGAAAAAAGAGAGGGGGGAGAAGGAAAGGGAAGAGAGAAAAATGAAAGGAAAAGGAAAAGAAGAATCAAGGAAGAAACTAGAAAAACAAAAAGAAGTTAGGTCATATTATATTTTTAGTTACATCTATTTGGCTTATAATACAAAAGATTTAGACAAATATAGAAGCAAGGTTAAGTGACACCTCTTGAGCCCTCTCCTAAAAAAGTAGCTATTTGTTCATTGGTACAGAGTGATACAGTCAAAAACATATCTTGGAACCTTCCCAAGGTCATCTCTACTTATCTCTCAGACAGTCACCCTTATAGCACAATCACTGCATCCCCTGCTAGCTTGAGTAGAACTTCAGTTGTCCCCTCAGTGTTGGGTTTCAAGAGTCTGTCATACCATTTTCAGAACCCCAAGCAAGGATGTGTGACCTTACAAAAGAGTATTTTTAAATTTGTGAGCCTCTTGATATTGAAAGTCTGGTAAATCAGACATGGCTGAATCACATGAAATGGGTCTTTTTTTGTTTGGTTGTTGTTGTTCTTTGCTGTATTGGGGATTTTGAGCCCAAGAGCCCTACATCTCCAGCCCTTTTTATTTTTTATTTTGAAATAGAATTTCAAAAAGTTGCTCAGACTGCCTTTGCACTTGGCATCCTCAGTCATCAGCCCTCTGGTTAGCAGGTGTGCATCATGACACCAGGCAAGTTGCTCTATCTAAAAACCAACAACAGCAACAAAAATCTGATTTCTGTCTAATAAGACTCTCTGCATTGACTGAGATGTTCTAGGTCTGGGCTCTTTAATTCAATGCCATTAACTATCTGTGATTATTGAGCTCTTGAAATGTGGTCACTGTAACTAAGGAAATGAATTTCTTTACTTAATTTTAATTAATTTAAATTTAGATAGTTACATGTGGTTAGTGACTTCCATGACAGTTGGTGTACATTGTGTAAGATGTAGCAATCTTGTTTATTTATCTCTATTATGTCTTTCTTTTCTAGCTATATCTAGTGCCATCTTCTCTGTAGCTTTCCTTACCATATTCCAATATCATAAAATGATGACACTGCTAATAGGAGACTTGAAACTAGCGTTAAAATGTGTCTATTTTGTGTCAAACTATATCATATGTAAAGACTCATCCTAGAGACCAGGAATGGTGGCAAATACCTGTAATCCCAGCACTCTTGGAGGCTGAGGCAGGAGGATCATATATTGAGCAACTTAGCAGCCTAATGAGATCCTGTGTCAAAATAAAAAATTTGAAAGGACTGGGATTGTAGCTTGAAGTCCTGTGGTTAAATCTTAAGTAACATGCCATGCACACGCATGTGCGTGCATGTGCACACACACAAACACACACACACAGAGAGAGAGAGAGAGAGAGAGTTTCATCCTAGAAACTCAACAAAGTATCAGTGAAATAGAGTAATTAACTAATCCTAAAATAACACTTACTATGTGCCAGGGCCTGTGTACTTTATCAATAGGAATCCAGTTACTATTCAAAGTAATTCTGTTAGGTAGACATGCTTGCAACCCTCATTTTATAGATGATGCAAATGAGATTTAGCAAGGTCAATAACTTGTTTTACATGTCATAGTCAGGAATTGGGTTGAGATTCAAACCCCAGGGCGTGACTTCAGAATCCATCCAAGCTTCCAGCTTTTCTAGAACCACCCAGTTCTCAGCAAATATTCTCCTTTGAATTACCATAGAATTTTCCTTCTGTACCGGTCACTTTACTGTGACTGGGCAGGGGTTCTCTGTCACATACTTCTGATTCCAGAAAATAGAAACAAAATAAATAAGTTGCATCTCTTGTAGAGGAAAGATACCTACAGGGGTGCAGAATGCTCAGCAGTGACAAACAGAGCAAGAGGAAAATGTAAAATGACCAATCCGCTCCCCCAAGCTCACAAAGAAGAAACTACCTTAAATTGGGGATGCCTTGCTCAAGCCTTGGAGGTACAGCTTCAGCATGAACTTCAAGACCATATTATGATGTAGTCTCTGAAGTCTGCTCTTCTGTTTTCCATTTTCTTCTATTTTTACACTGTATTGTTCTAATAAGCTATTCCTGTTAATGTCAGGCCATAAAAATCCTAGGCCACCCCAGACATAAGATGTTTCCAAATGAGGTCAAATAATCACCAATAAACCTCTGAAATGTGAGGTCATGTCAGGAGCTAACTCCTCCAAGAATAAAAAGGACACAATAGTTTTGATCTGGAAGCTTTATGCTGTACTCTAGTCTGTGCATGAAATGATTTTTGGAATTATTCCTGGCTTGATTGAAACACAAATCAGGCATTTTAAAGAGCTCATCTTCACAGAAGTGCTGAACTTCAGTGCAGAGACATAGAAAAGCTGAAGAAAGCAATGTTTGGATTGAAAATGAAAATATTATCAATCCTCCATGCTTGATTATCCAGTAACCCAGAGAACTGACCATCTCCTTGCCTATTCCTTCAATCATTACTGTATTTTAAAGGCCACACACTAATTTATTAAGAGCTGTTCATGGACAGAAAATAGAAAAAAAAAGAATTTAAAGAAATATAGCTTACAAGTAAACAATTGTTTGAAATATTCCTTAGGGGAAAAATCGTCATCTCTGACAGAAACAAATGTTTGGCATTCCAAAATATGCATATAGTATTGGCTTTTAGAAAAAGTTTGTAATAGAAATAATTCAGTTATGTCCTTCTACAACTGAAATTTAAAATAAAGAGAAATCATATACTCATACACACATTCACATTCATACACACACAAATCCATACACATATTCATACATGTACACATGCACATACACAGACTTATACATACACAGCCTCATGGATTTATACAAAAGTTATTAATAGATGAAGGCCAAACTATTTGCTAGGGAGAATAATTTGGTGCTTTTTTGTATTTCTGATATTATATTTATTATTTGTCAGAGGAAAGCTACATTAGTCCTTCTACAACTGAAATTTAAAATAAAGAGAAATCATATAAATCAAAATAAATGTCTGAATGAACCACAACTTGCACTTGATCAAACTGGGATTATCTGTCTTGCTGTGCCAGCTAGAAAACACAAGTGCTCCTTTCCCTGGTGTTCATCAGGTGCTGTCACTAGAGTAAGACAATTGACAGTGAGTGGAAACTCACTTTTAACAACTGTTCCATTATGAGCCTGTAGGAAGCACAAACCATAGACTGCCTCAGAAGAAAAGTAAACAGGACATTAACAGACTTGAAGCATTAGTGACAGGTGAAGGGACAATTGGTATCTAGTTATACCTAGTCCTACTCATTTGTATTTTCACTGATTGTGATAAATATGTACTGTAGGATTTGGTGAAAAGCAGCTCATTTATTTAGATCGGTAAATAAATAAATATACAGTATTTGATGAGGGATGTTTCCTACAGGATCTGCACAGAAATTAAAATTTGCTCAGTATGTTTAACTCTTAGGAATTTTATTTTGTTCTGATAATAATATAATAATATCACAGGCAAAATTAGGTATTTTTTCATGACTTTTAGAGGGTATATGTGCCTTTTTAAAAGTTACAGCAGCACAAAGACTGTGGTATAGTAAACTTCCAGGTTCTTTTTTTTTAATCACAAAATGTCTTGATGCATTAGCAATATATAAATTGCAATTACAGTGTGAATGACACTTTGACTTCAAATGAAGTGCTGCTTCCTTTCCTTTAAAGATTTTCTTAAGTATGAAGAGCACACTGGTAAGTACTTTAAATTTGTATTCAGGCCTCTATGCTGCCTGCTTAACGGTTGCCCACACAGCATTTTTAGCTGCACTTTTCCCTACAAATTGTGAATCATTATATGCTTCTTACATGTAATATTTGTCTGATAGTTATTGATTTGCATATAATATAATGTTAAAATGATTAATTTTTAAATTTTAAAGAGTATCAGTATAAAACTAGCAATTACAAAAGAATATTATAGATTTTTACAGCACAAGAATCATGTATGCCTATCTGCCTACTTAGTATCTTCATTTGGACTATGTATACCTTGAACTCAGTGTCTAAATATGAATTATTAACCCCATACTTGCTCCTTATTCCCTTTCTGCAACTCACTGAAGGCCATCAATAATCACCCACTCATCTAAGCCTTAAACGGGCCATGATCTGATCTTCAGTCTTCCCTCACTGTTTTATTTCAATTAATTGCCAAGCCTGATCAGGTCTACCTCCTCAGTATCACTCTGCTGTGTCTTCTATCTTCCATCTCTATTCTCTTTTCAAAGCCTCTTAATGGGTCTCTCTGACTCTAGGCTTGTCTTTCATTGCCCTCCAGCAGGTATAAAGCTTTCATTGTGGTTCTCAGACTCATAACTTCATCTCTTCTCTCTATTTCTTTCCATCACTCCTCTCTCTCTGTGGACACCCTGAGCTCATCCTACCCACTTCTCATTCCATCTTCCTTCTCCTCCTCTTTTAGGGTCCCACTGAAGTGATCATCCTTCTTCCTGGAAGGCATCTTTCTCTCCCTCCCTACCCTGCCAAGCTGGTTGCCCTTTCTTTGCTCACGGAAAGCACTTGTTGCACTCTTGTTGGTCAGCTTGCCCTACTCACAAATTACAGTTAGACTCTGATTTATGGTGTTCTGACTTCTAACTTTTTGTAAGCCTTGTGGTGATATAAAAATGACATGCATTACTTAGGAACTGTACTTGGAATTTTTTTAATTTTAAAACAAAAAATAAGAACAATGATACAGAATTTCAAAACAACATAATGGGAGATTAACAATGATTAATACATTCACTATTGTTATCTTCAAAGTAGTTGCTCAGATCAAAAGATGTAGGCATAAAACATGATCAAACAATGAGAACACAAAACATTCTTTTTGATGAACTAGCAGATTAGTAGCATAATAAACTTATCTTGTATATATACATATATATGTATATATAGTTTTCTTTCTTTTCTCCTTTTCCCCATCATAGTTGTCCTTTCAAGTATTTTCATCTTTCACTTTCACAATATATATTGTACATACTAGGTCTTTTCTACTCTTTCAGCTTTTTAAATTAGGGAGACAATACAATGTTTATACATGTAAGTCTGATTTATTTCACTTATGAGTATGTTCTCAAATTGCATCCATTTACTTATAAAAGTCTCAAGTTTATCACTCTTAATAGCTAAGTAGTACTCCACTGTTTAAAAATGCACATCTTTTTTGTCCATTCCTCAGTTGATGTGCATTTGGATTGTTTCCAAGATTTAACTTTTACATATTGTACTTCTGTAAACAGGGGTATGCATACATTGTTTTGGTATGATGTTTTCAATTCTTCTAGGAATATACCCAGAAGAGATATAGCTGTATCAAATGAAACCTCTATACCTACTTTTTGAGGAATCTCCACACTGATTTTCACAGTAGTTCACCAGTCTACACTACCACTAACAATGGAGAAGAGTTGCTTTTTACCCAAAACCCCACCAGAATTTGTTATTGGTTGATTTCTTGATGATAGCCATTCTTTCTAGAGTGAGATGAAATTTCAGTATTGTTTAATTTGCATTTCTCAAATAACCAGTGATGAACATTTTTTATATATTAATTTGTCCTTTGTATTTCTTCATCTATGTAGTGTGTGTTCCTCTCAGATGCCCATTTTTGGATTGCATCTTTCAATTTGGGGGACCTGATTTTTTTCAACTCTTTATACGTTCTATAAAAGTACTTTGGGTGAGGGACAATTGGCTAAAATTTTTTCCCATTCTGTGAGTTGTATTTTCACTCTGTTGGTGATTTATTTTGATGGGAAAAAACTTTTTAATAATATGAAATCACAGTTGTTTAGTATTTGAAGTACTTTCTGTGCAGTTTGTGTTTTGTTCATGAACTATCTGCATACCCCTATGTCTTCAACATTTCTACCTATATTTTCTTCCAGTAGATTTAGTACTTCTCTTTTAATATTTAGATCTTTGATCCATTTTGACTTTATTTTAGTGCATGGTGATAGAAATGTGTCTAATTTTAGTCTTTAGCATGTGGAAAGTTAATTTTTCCAGCACCATTTATTAAGGAAGCTATCTTTCTTCCAGTGTAAATGTTTGGTCCCTTTGTCAAAGATAAGGTGGTTAAATGTCTTTGTAGTTTTGTCTGCATCCTTTAATCTGTTCCACTGATCCTCACATCTGTTTTTTTTCCAGTTCCATGCTGATTTTGCAAAAGTGGCTTTTTAATATAATTTCAAGTCAGGGATTGTGATGCCTCCTGCCTTGACTTTGTTAGCCAGGGATTTCCTTTGCTATTCTAGGTTTCTTCAAATTCCAGATGAATTTTAGGAATATTTTCTCTAGGTCTTTGAGGTATGCTAAGAGTATTTTGATTGAGATTGCATTAAGTCTGTATAAAATTTTGGGAGTATGACCATTTTTACAATGTTATATCTTCCTATCCATGAGCAAAGGATAGCTTTTCATTTTCTGATATCTTCTTCAATCTTTTTTTACAGTGCTATAACTTTCAATGTATAGATCTTTATATCCTTTGTTATATTGATTCCTAAATATTTAATTTTTTTGAATGCTATAGTGAAGGGTGTGGTTTTCTTAATTTCTCTCTCAGTGAGCTTGTTGTTTGTGTACAGGAATGCTATTGGTTTTTGAGGGTTGGCTTTGTATGCTATTGAATATTTTATTAACTCTAGAAGTTTTTGGTGAGGATTTTGAGGTCTTCCATGTAGAGTATCACGTCATTTGTGAATAATGATAATTTAATGTCTTCCTTCCTATCCTTATTATTTTTATTTTTCTCTCTTTTCTAATTGCTTTGGCTAATGTTTCCAGAACTATATTGAATAGTAGTGGTGATAGTGGACATCCTTGTCTTGTTCCTGATTTTAGAATGAAAGCTTTCAGTTTTTTTTTCCATTTAGTATGATGTTGGATGTTGGTTTGTCATAGATAGCTTTTATCAGATTGAGGTAAAGATCATCTATCCCTATTCTCGAGATGTTTTTGTTATGAATGAGTGCTGAACTTTATCAAAAGATTTTTCTGCATCTATTGAGATGTTTCTGTGATTTTTATCATTGACTCTGTTGACATAATGCATTAAATTTATTGATTTGCATATGTTGAACTAGCCCTGCATTCCATGGATACTCTTCTTGATGATTTGCTGCATTCCATTTCCTAGTATTTTATTGAGGATTTTTTAATCTATGTTCATCAGGAAGATTGGTTGATAGTTTGCTTTTTTGATTGGGCCTTTCTCTGGTTTTGGTATCAGGGTAATTCTTGCCTTTAGAAGTGAGTTAGGTAGTATTGCTTCTCTTTCAATTTCATTAAAGAGCTTGAGGAATATTGGTATTAAATCTCTAAATTTCTTGTAGAACCAGCCATGGTGACTCATGCCTATAGTCCCAGCTCTCGGGAGGCTGAGGCAGGAGGATTGCTGTGAGTTCAAGACCAGCCTGGGCTACAAAGTGAGCTCAAGACCTACCCGAACTGCATAGCGAGACCCATCTCAAAAAGAGAAACAAACAAACAAACAAATAAATAAATTTCTTGTAGAATGAAGCAGTGTTTTGTTCAATATCTGGGCTCTTCTTTGTTGGTAAGTTTTTAATTATATTTTCTATGTCATTAACCAATATTGGGCTATTTGATATTTTTATATCTTATTCAGATTTGGTAGTTCATACATTCTAGGAATCTATTCATTTCTTCTATTTTCTATCTTATGCAAGCAAAGATCTTCAAAGTAAATTGGATGATCTTCTGAATTTTCACAGCATCTGCAGTGATTTTACCTTTTTCATTCCTTACTGCATCAATTTTCTTTTTTTTTCCTTTTTTACATAAGGTTGTTTAGTGGTTTATCAAACTCATTTATGCTTTCAAAGAACCAACTCTTCAATTCATTTATTTTTTGTATTGTTTTCTTTGTGTCAATTGTGCTAACTTCTGCTCTGATCTTTATAATTTCCTCCCTTTTATGGGATTTTGGCTTGACTGTCTCTTCTTTTTTCTGGAAACTCCATTAGGTTGTTTATTTGTGCTCTTTCTGCTTTTCTGATGTGATAATTCTTTGTTATAAATTTTCTTCTTAGGACTGCTTTCATTGTGTCCCACAGGTTTCTGTAAATTGTATTTGCATTTTTGTTTGATTGTAGATATTGTTTAATTTCTTCTTTAATATCTTCTGTGATCCATTGATTGTTCAGGAGGGTGTTAATTTCCTTTGCTTATGTAGGTTTTGCAGTTTCTTTTGCCACTAATTTCCAATTTTATTGCACTATAGTCAGATAATATTTATGAGATAATTTCAATTCCTTTGAATTTACTTAAGCATGTTCTGTTGGTTAGTGTATGGTGTATTTTAGAGAACAGCCTATGTACAACTGAAAAGACTGTGTATTCTGATGTTGTTGGGTGGAACACTTTGTAAACATCTGCTAAGTCTATTTGTTCACAGGTTTGATTCAGTTCTAGCTATGTTTTACTGACTTTTTGTTTTGTTGACTTCTTTGTGACAGGTATTAAGGTCCCCTGTTACAATCATGTTGTTACTTATTTGATTTTTCATGTCTGTTAATATTTTCCTTATATAGTTGGGTATTCTCATATTTACCATATAAATTTATGATTGTTATTTTTCTCTTTAGTTTTTCCCCTAAAAGTACGTAATGACTTTCCTTATCTCTTTTCATCATTCTTAGTTTGAAGTTCACAATGTCTGCAAACAAAATAGCTACTTCTACTTTTTTGGGGGTTCCTGTCACATGGAATATTGTTTTCCATCTTTTTAATCTATGAATTTCTTTTTCAGTTAAATGTGTTTCTTAAATACAGTATATTGCTGGCTCTTGTTTCTTGATCCATTCTTTCATTCTGTTTCTTTTGATTTGTGAATTTAGGCCATTTATATTGATGATAATAACTGAAATATATTGGCTTATCTTTGCCATGTTATTTTTCTACTCTTGGTCTCCTACCTTTCTCTTTTGTTTAATTGCTTGCCCTGTTTGGTGGTTTTTGTTGTGTTCTTGGAATTATGGTCATTTTTGTCTCTATCCAGAGTATTCCAGTATCCTGTATAGGGTTGGTTTGGTGGTTATGAATTCCTTCAGTTTTTCTTTGTCATGGTAGTATCTTATTTCTTCATTAATTTGAAAGATAGTCTTTCAGGGTATATCACCCTGGGTTGGAAATTGTTCTCTTTCAGGACTTGAAAAACTTCACTCCAAGCTTTTTTTGACTTGATGGTTTGTGTTAAGAAGTCTTCTGTGATTCTTGTAGATTTGCCTTTACAGGTGATCTGTTTCTTTTCCCTACCAGCTTTAATATTCTGTTCTGGTGCTGAATTTCTGAGCTCTTGATTATTATGTGTCTGGGTGTAGATTTATTTTGGTTATGGATAATTGGGATTATGTCTCCCTCACTTATCTGTATGTCAGGTTCTTTTCTCGTGCTTGGGAAATTTTCTGCTATTACTTCTGCAAATAGTTTTTTATGCCATTTTTGTTGGCTCCTCCTTTTTCAATGACTTAATTCTGCTTATAATATTTTTATTTGCTTTGTCTTATAGTTGTTGAATTGTTGTTTCCCAATATTTTGTATTTTCAAAAGGTCTTTCCTGGTTGCTACCTGCAATCTTGTCTTCAAGGTCTGAAAGTCTGTCTTCAGTTTCATTCAAATGGTTTTGCCAGCTTTCAATGGAATTTTTGAGTCCCTAGATATCTGCTCGAATCTTTTTATGCATTCTATTTCTTTCCTGTATTCATCATGCATGATTTCCATCCTCTTCCTATCATCATTTTCTTACCTAACTCTGCTCTAGATTTACTGAACATTTCCTTTAAAAATGTTGAGATTTTTAACCTAAGAGATTATGTCTGATCAGATTTTCTCCATAGCCTCATAGAGTTGTTTCTTTACTTCAGTCACTATCATTTCAGCAATTTCAGATGGGTGAGTCCCATTTTCTTCTATGTGGATATCTCTTGGACATTCTGGGTGGGCTAGAGATCTGAGATTGCACGTTGCTTGTCTTATAGTTTTCTGTTTCAAAAAATTTTATTTTGTGCTCTTGCTGATCTTTGTGAATTTTTGTAGTAGGCAGCTATATCACTAGTATCAAGACCTCGCTAGGAAAAGTCTATTCTTTAGGGATGTCCTCTGTTGAGTTCAGGATTCATCCCAAGCTGGTTGCTGTTCTTACAAAGGCCTCAGTCACCTGTATGCTTATATTGTTCTTGTAACTTCAGACTTTCCTCACTACTAGTCTGCCTTGTCTATTCACTGTCCCTTTGTTGAGACCATGTCAACTTCTGTGTCGCTGGCATTTCTTCTGGTCTCTGAACCTTACCAAGTGGTTCCCTTCACTCCTCGCAGTAGCAAGTGGAGTGACTGCTCTCCTTAGGCACCCCTCACCTGGGTTCCCATTATAGTGGAGGGGGTGATGGGAATGGCAGCCACCCCAGGTGCCCTTCACCTGTGTTCCTGCAATGGTGAGTGGCAATGTAAGTGGCCTCAGTGTACTTGGAATTTTAAATTCAGATTTTTTTTCTAGGCTAGCAATATGTGGTCAGATCTTGTCTCCTGATGCTGGGCACTTTAAGGAGTCACAGCTCCCAGTAAGCTCCACAACCACGAAGGGAAACAACACTCTACAGTGTGCTGTATTGCTAAACTAGGATATACAGTAAATTAGGTATAATAAATGCATTTTTCACTTACATACTTTTCAATTTATGCCAAGTTTACCAAGATGTAATTCCACTCTAAGCCGAGGAGCACTTGTAGATTGTGTGTGCCTGGAGGGGAAACTGGATCTTTTTAAAGTTTATGTCTCTAAGTACTAACATATCACATCTCTTATCATTGGAAATAGAAGTATTTGTTTAATGAGCAAGTGAATACACACTATGCTTCATGCATAATGTTCCAATTTTGTTTCCTTTGGGTACCAGTATTTGATTGATCCCCAAAGTAAGGCTGAAGGTTGTGATATTGTGATACAATAAGAAATAGATATT
Source organism: Hydrochoerus hydrochaeris (assembly GCA_004027455.1). Lineage (NCBI taxonomy): Eukaryota > Metazoa > Chordata > Mammalia > Rodentia > Hydrochaeridae > Hydrochoerus > Hydrochoerus hydrochaeris. The sequence continues at coordinate 273,130 of PVLA01001481.1, read as the reverse complement.
TGGCCTTTGTCCCCACTTTCTGGAACCCAACTCCTAAAACTTTCTGTTTTTAATTTCCTGAGTGATAGTGTTGCCAGGTGCATCTTTTGTTCCAATATTTGGTCTTTGACCCTGGTTTGTGACACAGAGCTCCTAAATCCCTTGGAATTTCCTTCATTATAGGAGTATCTTTTGTTCTAATGAGATGATTCCTGGTGAGCTTGTGGGTGGCAGCTAGTAACCACAAACCAAGAAATGTAAGTGGTTCCTTGAGTACTGTGAACTGTAACAGACATGATCAGAATATGGAAGCTTTTAGACTTAATCACCCCAATCCTATCTGAAGGGGAAAGGAACTGAGACTGAGTTAATGACTGATATTACTTACATGATGGTACCTCCATAAAAATCCCTAAAGTATAGGGTTCAGAAAGTTCCTGGGTAGGTGTACATACACACATGACAGGATGGTAGTGCACTCCACCTCCATGAGGATAAAAACTCTTATACTTAACCTTCTTCATCTTGCTCAAGGTACTTCTTTCTCTGGCTATTCATATTTTTCTCTCTCTCTCGTAGCTCGGTCAATTTAACGTAGGACTTTTATACTGAGCTATATCTCAGCCTTTCTTATTTATTGAAACAGGATCTTGCTAAGTCACTAAATTGTGTAGTCTGGGTTTAAACTTGATATTTTCTTGCCAAAGCCCCCCAGAGTGCTGGGATTATAGTCCTATACACCACACCCAACTCTGGCTGTTCTTCTATATACTGTATCACATCCTTGATAATAAACCAAGAAATGTAACTGATTCCCTGAGTACCATGAGCCAAAATAGCAAATTACTGAACCCAGGAGGACCCATGAATGTAGCCCAGGTTGACAGTTGAGTGGATAACCTAAGGAAGGCACCCACTATTTTTTATTAGCATGTGAGGTAAAGGCAGACTTGTGGGAACCCCTAACCTGTGGGGCTGGTATTTATCAAAATTCAGCTGTAGGATACTCAGTGTCCAGGGAATCGTATTGGTGTGGGAATATCCTCCACATATTTTGGTGCCAGAAATGAAGCATGAAGGTAAAGAAATGGGTTTTTTTCTTTTTCATAAGTGAGAATTTGTTCTAAAGTGAAGGTAAGTTTGATAAAACAAATGATATTGGATGCCCATTGGGATATAATTCTCTGTGGTTGTGGTGGTGGTGTCAGTGGTGGTAGTGGTTGTGGTGGTGTTGGTGTTGGTGGTGGTGTGTGTGTATTTCTACACATCTTATAAGCAGAGGCATTGAGTATCTTTGCTCTAGTCTAAATTTTCTAGGCTATTTGCATGGCAAACCATTTTAGAAGGTATAAATAATAGTATCTTCCTTTGGAGTAAAAGAGTTCACTGATTTACTGAAAAAAAAGTAATGTTTCCTCTAAAGAAAAGATCAAATATTGTTGATCATTATTAAAGGTTTGAGGGTGCAATAGCACACCCTTGTATTCTGGGAGACTGAGGCTAGAGGATCAAAAAGTTTGAGCCTACCTGGACAATTTAGAGCCCAGATTGGGAAACTTAGAGAGATCCTGTCTCATGGGAGCACTAAGGCTTAGGGAACCAGTATGAATGCTGACATTCTGGTGACTACTATTGCTGTGAGGAATGAAGTGTTCATTGTTTCTAACCCAGGATTCTCATGTTTTCAATCAGCAACCATGAACCTGTACTCAGTTAATTTCTCAATTTACAATGTAGAAAAGGAGTGCTCACTTCAGTAGCACATATACAAAGTAGGAAAAGATCTCAGGCCTCTCATAGCTCTTGGAAATGATAGGATATCATAATATATAGACACATCTGTATCCAGGGTTATCAAGTTTCCTAATGAAGACAGGATCAGCATTATGTATCACAGAACTAGTAGTGATCTTATATTGGGAATAGAAGTTTGTCTGATATGAGAAGAATAAGTTTCCAGGCTAACCCCAAAGACTACCTTCCTGAAAGGCTAAACAAGTAACATACCTCATTTAAGCAATGATTCCAAGGCAAGATGGATCCGTTTACACCAACCAACAAAATTGCTGCTCTAGTGAAATGAGGACTACTTTAAAGCAGAACCTTAAAGTCAATGAAGCCTCAATTACAGATTTGTGCATGAAATATCTTAGTGAGAACTAAGTACCATGCAAGTAACATACTTTACCTTCAGTGAACAAAAACCCACTCCTACTACATTTATGCCATCTCTGCATTTGAACAACTGGCAAATAACTGGTCAGGTAAGCTATTTGTCCAAAGGTGCCAAAAGAAAAGCAAGTATAAATACAGATACCAATCAAGGCAAGGGAGACAATTTCACTTCTTTGTTCCCATAAAAGTAATCACTATTTCCTATCTTCTTCCACAACTCTCCTTGCTTTGTTTTCTTTTTATTCAACCAGTTATAGGCTGAATTTACATTTATATGAACCCAATTTCATTCATGTTCACGGTAATTTCAGAAAAATCATAAGATAGAACCATAAATAATAATATTATTAACATTTGTTGTTCACTTAATTGTGCATGAATCACATCAAATGCTATAAAAAGTACCACCGACTAGAGTCTTACAGACAACATAAATTACTTCTCAAACTCCCAAATGCTGGAAATCTGAGATCAAGGTGTCAATATAGTCAGGTTCTGGCACACGTCCTCTTCAAGGTTATGGACTGTTGACCTTCTCCTTTTTCCTCTCATTTGACAGAAAGAGCTAGAGCACTGTCTGGAGTCCCTTTTGTAAGGACACTAATTCCATTCACTAAGGCTTCACCTTCATAATTTAATCACCTCCCAAAGGTCCCACCCTTAATACCATCTCACTGGAGGTTAGGATTTCAATATGAAATTTTTTTGGGGGGGTGACATAAACATTCAGTCCATAACAATGATCCTATTTAATTTCATAATAGTTATTTTGGAATATTTTACAGTCAAAAAATAGCTAGGAGAGTGATTTCCATGGCTGGAGAGAGGAAAGAATGAGGAAATATTGTTTAATAGATACAGCATTTCAACTTTGACAAGTTAAAAGCACCCTGGAAATTGATGGTACAGTGATGAGAACATAGAGAATCCTTCTGAACACACACTGAAAAACGTTTTAGAAGGTAATTTTTATGTTATGTGTTTTCTTTCCCAAAATAAATGAATACTAAAATAAAAAGGATGGAAATATAGAAGCCAAATGGACATAATGATTATACAGCATTCAGAGAGTAGTATTAAAACAGTGGTTATATTTAGCGGTACTACTGAGTTGCTACTGTCTGGCAAAATACTGGCAACTGGACCCACAGCTTTTTAAGTGGGTTACATTCTCAGTCGTTTTTTAAATGTTTTACTTTGAGAAAGAGTCTTGCTAAATTGCTAACTTGCCTAGGCTGGACTAGAATTTGCAATTCTTATGTCTCAGTCTTTCAGAGCAAAAGGGATTACAGGTGTGCACTACCACACCCTGCTTCTTTTGTCTTTTATTACTTGCAGTTCATTAGCATTACAAGCTATCCAAAATTTTCCAAAAATATTTTATTGTCGACCCTCATAAACTCTTAGGATTATGCTTAATTATACAGTCCAAGAATTTGAGGTACAAAAAGATAATGAAATGTATCCAAGTCTCCTTTTCCTTCAGCAGTGGATTAAGGGATGAAATTTAAGCTTCCTCTCTAATATTTAGAACACACTGCATAGAAAAACACAGCTTTTGAAGATAGCTATATTTGGCAGCATTAGAAATTGAGTTAATGAAGTGATAAATCTCTTACTCCAAATATCTAACAATTTGCTATCATTTATGAATAACTTTATTTGTCCAGAAAAGCCTAAAATTTAAATATTCTGTCTTACTATCAGAATATGAATAATTAACTTCACACAATTTCTAGTTTGCTAATATACTGTCAAAGCATCACCAGACTTATTAAAACATCTGGATGTAGTCCACTGCAATAAATTATGGATAGTTCTTGTTTAATTGTGCAAAGCAAACCTTAAAACCAATGTGAAAAATTATAGTTGTTCAATTACCATTACAAATTGTTGTCAAAACATTCAAGTTCCACTTTCTGTCAGCTACAAGTGTAAAGAAAATTAAAAAATGATAAAATTAATACTTGATATATTAACACTACTTTTGTTGGATGCTGAGAATTATAGTGTTTTCTTTCTTAGCAAACTTATCAAAAGCAGTTTGAGCAGTGCTTGCTTCTTTTTACTCATCATATAAGCTACCATATGGTGCAAGCACCTTTTCTGTTCCTTGGCAAGTACTCCTTTCTAAATTGGAATCAGCATTCACCACTTTGTCCCTTGCACTCTCATTGTTGTAAAATATCTTGGGGAGATCTTTTAATGTGTTTTGCCAACATCATTTACTTGGGGACCATCTGCATTCTTTTTATCACAACCATTGTCCTCATTTGTAAGTTGGCATATTTACCTTCACTAACTCTCTCAGGTATGGAGATAGCCTCAATATCACTCTAGTCAAGTTTTTTTCTACTGTAATATTCTGTCAGCCATTGCTCCACTTATGTTTGATGTAAAAAATAACTTCTAAGTTTATCACTGTTTCTTTGTTGCATTTTCATCTTTCTTGTCCAAGTTCCCTTTTTGCTTATGTGTTTTTGTGAATCTCATGAATTTGCTTTTGGGAGAAGAGTAGGTAACATAAGTGTACCTTTGTTGCCCTTGCATGAAGTGAATAACAGAGGCACAGTGACTATTCACCAACAAATTTTGAAAGAAGTGATATCATTGGTCACTGCTTGTGGTGTGCATCTTTTCTGATTATAGACAAAAGTGCTACAGCCAAGTTTTCACTTTATGTGATTACTCCAAGTTAATATATCATGGTGGCTGAAATTTGAATCATGTCATTCAGGCACTGATGTTATTTAACTAAACTGTGGTAGCCAAAATTTTGAATATCAAATTTGTGCAAACCAAGTACTCCATGTAGAAAAACCATGAGATTCTATAGCCTCTTTCACACAACTCTGAGTAAAGTATTATTTCCCCAGAGTTAGCATCAAATTTTAATTTGTACAAATAACTTAGCAATCATGAGATGCCCAAGATCCCTCTAAAACACACAAGTGTCCCTCAAAAAAGGGAAGATGGCTTGAGTTTATGACTAAAGTTCTTATGTGCAACTGAGTACTCCTAAGAGAGAGGAAAGTGGTAGACTCAAATCTTGCTCCTGAAAGGATCTTGGTGGACCTGTAGGGACTCTCACTTGAGACAATTATCTGGTGATAATCATGACCTGCAGAAGACCCCTGAGAAAACAGCAAAACATCAGCAGGTATTGTTTTAATTTTGAATTTTTTAGCATCACATTCCCACCCAAGAGGGTTTCCTGAGCAGTTGCCCACTAAAGATGTTGCTAAAAAAGGCATTTTGCATTACTCAGCAACAAAAGGGGCTCAAAGTTATTACCTTCCTACCTCAATCTCTCAGAATGCTCTGGGACTACATGACCATAGCCAGCTTTGAGCTAAGTTTTGAATTAAATGAGGATGGGTTTTCTAAAGGCCTGGCATGTCTCCCCAGGCTTTGTATATTTTTTATGTTGATACAGAAGCTATACAGGTTTATATGTTTTCCAAAGCGCAGATTTTTAAGCCAGCATGGTGCCTTCTGGACATCATTGAACAGATTACCTAGCACTTCTTCCTGTTTAGGACTTGCCCAGATCTAATTGCCTTGGTCTACACTCTAGTTTTCACTCTGCCTTCTCCATTTCCCTTTCTCTGGCTTTACCTTGTTGCACAGATTTAACATACTGTTGACAAACTGACTACAAACTTGATTCTGAACTGCTCTGATTCTCTGCTCCATCATCTAGCCCTGTTTCCCTGACACTACATCCACAGGCATAACTGTCCCCCAACTGACCACAACCTTACAGGTGGGACCCAGGCAATTTTGTTAAACATATACAGTTGGAGAACTACATAGCTCTGAATCAATTAAAATGCAAGCCAAAGTCAGTATGTCCCTCATCCTACACAGTATTCCTATCATTCATATTAGGAATTGATCAGTAAACACTTTAGCTCTCTTACTGCTTGGCAGCTGGTGTGGGCATAGTTATGAGATGTTGCTTTACAGTCTTTCCTGGATCCCTAGAGGGTCTGAGTCCCAACAGTCCACAGTGATAACCTACTTGACCACACGCTGTTTGTTGACTGCTTTCACATCCTTGTCTCACCTCCACATTCCTTTACCAATGTTTCCTAGGATTATTTACCAGATTACTTATATTCTATCCTTGTCCCAGGATTGAATTCTAGGAAAACACAAACTTGGTCAACTGCCTAGGCTTAAGTGTCGTCTTACTGGAAATATGCAAAGTATTTGACATGCTTCATCTCTATACTGTTTAAGATAACTTTAGGAAGTATTTGCTGTATTTTCTCATGCTTAACAGGTAAGAAATTGAAACCCTGAGAAGTAACTGGCCCAAGGTCACAAATTTATGGTGGACCCAGAATTCCAAACAAAATATTCTGGTTTTAAAATTAACTACATTATTAACTACAATCTGAAGTTCCAGGTTTTAGAAACAATTTTTTCAGTAATCAAGTAGTTCTAATAATTTAAACTGATTTTCAGCTATGGCCATCTGCATTCAGGAATGCTCTCAGATTGATTTGTAGCCAATCTGTATACTTCTAGAACAATCCTACTGTAGGGTCACTGTATAAGATAGTATTTGAAGATATGAATTGAATCATCAATTGTTTGTCCATGAAATGTTTGAGTAGTGTTATTAACCAAACAAGGAATATACCTAAATGAACTGTAGCCAAGATTTTCTCTCAGTTTTCACAAAATCCACATAGAGTCCAATGATTGAAATTTTGCTGTATTTTGTAATTTATGAAAGTTGTCACATAGGAAATCTACAATAACAGAGTAAATCTTACTGCATTTTTGAAGGCCGGGTCAACAAAAGGTGGTTGAAAGAAAAGGGATTTTTTTCTTTGAAAACCAGAAAATAAAGAACAAGCAATGGGAACTAAAATTCCAGAAGACAGCTGAAGAAACTCTAAATTGTAACTCTAGATTGTAACTCCCAGGGTTTTAAGTGTTGAGATGAGTTTTCTTCACATGAAACAAAAAGAAAATCAGTTAATGAGACTGAAGGCAAAGTATTATGAATCTTCAGAGAAAGCAAGCTAACAGCTTGATTGGCATATTGAAGGAGAAGAGGAGAATGAATGGAAAATCTATAGACAAAGTTTACAGTTGCTTTTTTAACCTCAGAAGTGAACAAGAATGAAGAGAGAAAAATAAAAGCTTTTAACCTTGAACTAAAAATTATGAACCCTGTTTGGAAATAAGTGGGGTTTGTCCAACTGTTATAAAATTTCAATGATGCATCTAAAATCAATAATGAGACAAAAATCACAAGGCTAGAATAGCTATAAAGTAGAAATGAGGATTAATGACTGATGCTTGTGAGGTGTCCAGGAAGCCCAAGTACCACAAGGACCTGTTTCACAGTCCCAATAGAAACACGAAAAAAAAATGAATACAAAGCATTATGGAAGCAAATGCACAGGAATGGAGGCTATTGTCTTCTCTCCATCTCTCACTTGAAATTTGAAGCACTGATTCAATGACTTGCATAGCTTCCAACCACATTCTTTCTTCATTTCATGGCTTGTTGCTTTTTCTCAAGCGCTTAGCTGGGTGCTTGGCCCCTTGGTCATTTCTTTGTCCTCCAAGTAGACAGTCTCAGAGTTCAGGATTTATCCTTAGTCCTGAATTTGTTCCTGAGGGTTGCACTTCAAACATGAATAGTACCATATAGGTGAGAAGACTTTTGCAAGTACACAAATACCAGGGACCAATGCTCAAGACAAAGCAATGACTTGAAAAATCATGGGACTTAGTTTTTGACTCAGCTTGCTTTATACTTACATCTGTGATGAGGGCCAATCCAGGCAACACCTCTAATAATCATCTTCTATCAGGCTACACTAGGAGGCATTTTCTTAACAGTCCTATTCTTTCCTGTGTTTCCATCTTTTTTAGCTTCCAGAAAACACTATTGAACTCAGGCAGCTCTAAAGTCTATTAGAGTTCTACAGAGAATCAGAACCAATAGAAAACATACAAATAAAAACATATATAATAGAAAGGCAAATGATAGATACATACATACATACATACATACATACATACATACATATATAAAAAGAGATCTATGATAAAGAAATACTTTGCATGATTATAGAATCAATATGCAGTGGGCAAGCTAGAGACCAGGAGAGTCAATGATGTAGTTCCAATCAGGGAACAGAAGAAGATCAGTGTACTAGCTCAAGCAGTCATTTTTTGTTTATTTGAGGTTTTTTGAGACAAACTCATTATGTAGTTCAGGCTAACCTTGGACTCATTAAGTAGTCCAGGCTGCTTTTGAACTGGTGTCAATCCTCCTGTCTCAGTCTCCTGAATGTTGAGATCACAGGTGTGTATGTGCCACTACACCCAGCTCTGTTATTTTTTGTTTTGTTTTGTTTTGGTTTGGTTTGGTTTGTTCCGGGGATTGAACTCATGGCTTTGTGCTTGCCAGGCAGGCACTTATGCCACTGAGCTAAATCCCCAACCCAGCCCAGCTCTGCTTTAGCTTTTAATTTCATCCAAAATACCTTCAACAGACACACCCAAAATAGTTTGATCAAATGTCTGGGTACCCATGGCTTAGTTAAGGTGTTATATAAAGTTAATCACAGTAGAAATATTCTTAAAAATAAGCAAAGCAAGTGGTGCCCAAATTCTGGGAGATTTTTTTTGTCTTTTTGAGACAGGGTCTCACCATGCAGTTCAGGCTGGCCTTCAGCTCACTTTGTAGCCCAGGCTGGTCTCGAACTCACAATGATCCTCCTACCTCAGCCTCCTGAGTGCTGGGATTACAGGCGTGAGCCACCACACCCGGCTGAGAGATATTTTTGAAATACTCTCCATCTCCATCTACCCTCTTGTCAGTTCAGGAATAAATCAGAATAAATGATAGCTTATCAATGCATATATATATAGTATTTTTTAACAGTCACTGAGCAGTAGTTTGGAAGACTGGTAAAGAGCCCTGTTTCTGCTTCTATCTTTTTTTAGTTTCCAGAAAGCCTTATGAATTTATGACAGTACCTATGGCTTTTTTTATACTCAACAGAAGAAACAGAAAGAAAGAAAGAAAGAAAGAAAGAAAGAAAGAAAGAAAGAAAGAAAGAAAGAAAGAGAAAAAAAAGAGAAATTCAGAGAAAGACAAAAGATATGTATCCAGTGAAATATAGCTAACTCCCATGTATTAATATTATAAATGTGTAGGAAAAATACAAGATAGTTATACTACTAGTTTCTCTTAGTTCATTGAAAAGAAAGGTTTGTGTCAATATCATTTGGAGAATTTTTTATGCCAGTATCTTATACTTTGAGTAACCACTTTGAAGATAACAGTACACAATGTATTAACTATTGTTATTCTCCTATTATTTTGTTTTGAAATTTTGTTCTATTTTTCTACATAAAGTTTAAAAAAACTTTATAAGTGCTTACTAAAACTTTTCTTAAAAATTAGGACTGATTTCCTGATACTGGCTGTTCCTCCTCCCCACTCCCCACAGCTGTCAACTGTTTTCCTTCCCTGCAACTGCTGTTGCTGCAAAGTGGTCACCGTCAGTCATCAAGAGGCTCCTTCCTGTCAAATGTTAAATTCCATGTTACCAGGGTCTTCACTTATACACAGAGAGGGTCCCAAAGCTTCATTGTTCTTCTCTCTTCTACATACTACAATGCTAAACAGTAACCACAGAAGTAGTATTTTGATTGCTGAAATTCCTGGTTTTCTTTGAGCTCTATTTGTAACCAGACTTCATGGAGATTTGGTTTTTGTGTTTGTTTGTTATTTGGTTTTGCTTTGTTTTGTTTTGTTTTTGGTTTGTTGAGACTAGTTCTTACTATGTAGTTCAGATAGACTTGAACTCACTATCTAGACCAGGCTGGCCTTGTTCTCAAAGGGATCCTCCTGCCTCAGGCTCCTGAGTGGTGGGATTACAGGTGTGCACCACCATGCCTAGCTTTCATAGTAGTTTTTAGTAATCATTCATGGTTGTTATTCATGTTTTTCTGTCTTGCCTCATTTTATCTCACTACCAAGCAGTGAGAAGTTCTATAGCAATAGAACAATCATTTCTATTTGCCAGAGACAGTATAAATTTATGACTATTGCCCCTGTTTAACTTATTAATGACAGCTCTTTTCACTCTCAGAAGTCTTCCTATTTGTATGATAAATAAATCACATATCCACCTTATAAATAGAAGCATTCAGAACTTTTAAAAGCACCAGGGATTTAGCTCAGTGGCATAAGCGCCTGCCTGGCAAGTGGGAGGTTATGAGTTTGAACCCTGGAACTAAAAAAAAAAGAGAGAATAATTTTCTTTGGGCAGGGATTTAGCTCAGTGACATAAGCACCAGCCTGGCAAGTTCAATCCCCGTTACCGCAAAAAAAAAAAAAAAAATTAAAATTAAAAGCAATATTCTCTAATTCACAAATGTGAAACAATTCCTCTCACTTTTCTGAGACCAGATCAGAGATTCAGTCTAGGTGTTTTTTTTTTGGTACTGGGGATTGAACTTAGGATCTTTTGCTTGTTAGTCTAGGTGTTTTTGAGTGCCAAGGTAAACGTCTGAAAAGAATGTCCCTTGTGGATTAGTCTCTACTACAGTAAATCAAACACTACTGGAAATGATTTTAAATCATCTAAACTCTTGGGTTTTTTAAATATTGCTTGAAAATTCTATTACTTGGATCTACTTTTTTTTAAGCAAGTTATTTTTGTGTGTAGTAACGGGAACCATGCATGATACCACTACACCACTGTTTTGTGTGTACTACTGGGTATTGAAACCAGAACATGCTAAATTTATATCCCTGGCCTTTTAAAATTTTATTATTATTATTATTATTTGGTGCTGGGAATTGAACCAAGGCCTTGTGTATACTAGGAAAATGTTCTACCAACTGAGCTACATCTCTAGCTCCTTAAATATTATTTTGAGACAGGATTTTGCTAATTTTCCCAGGTTAACCTTAAATTCAGTATACTCTTGTCTCAGCCTCCTGAGTACCTGGCACTATAGACATGTGCTATGATGCCCAGAAGTTATTTTAAGCATTATTTTAATGTAAACTCAGGACATGAACTATTTTTGATTTCCAACTTTATTTTTAATATGAGCATTTAATTTTTTTTTCTTGAAGATGCAAGTCTTAGCCCTGTTAAGAACATGCACTTATTTGTGTGATTTTCTTTCTAGAGAACATGTTTCTTTCCTCATGAAGTCTGTGCCAGTATGACTTTCCAGGGTTCATTACAGCCTAAGTTGTTATGGAGTGATATCTACTTAGCTTAGCCTATTTGATTGCACCCAAATATGAAGAAGAACAATCCTCATCCACCTGATATTCTTTGAAACCATCATTCAGTACATCAGTATGGGACCTTGGCCTAAGTAAAAACCCTTATTTGAGCCAAGTCATAGAGAGGATATAGGAAAAAAATAAGGGCTATGTTCCATGGCCAGACAAGAGCTGGACCTGTGCGAAACACTTGGCTGCAGGAAGGGAAGTTTCCTGGTGCCCCAGAGCCCCTGGGAAAGCTGTGGAATGAGCCTTCTTGTCCTTTTCTTTGTCTTCCTCTTCTCTTTCCTTTTCCTGACTCATCTCTATTTTTTTTTGTTCCCAGCTTATTGCCCTCTTCCTCTTGCCCTTCCTTTGTTCCTTTTCTTTTCTTTTCTTTTCTTTTCTTTTCTTTTCTTTTCTTTTTTTTCTTTTCTTTTCTTTTCTTTTCTTCTCTTCTCTTTTTTCTTTCTCTCTTTCTTTCTTTTTCTTTTTGAGACAGTCTCACTATGCAGTTCAGGCTGGTCTTGAGCTCACTTTGTAGCCCAGGTTGGTCTTAATGATCCTCCTTCCTAGGCCTCCTGAGTGCTGGGATTTTAGGCATGCAGCTATGTTCCTTCTTTCTTCTACATCTCCTTTTTCCCATATTTCTCTCACCTTCCTCATTTTGCCTCCACACTATGTGTCCTTTTTTATCATTCTGTCTCTGGGCCTGTCTTTGGCTTTCTGTGGGTCTGGAAAACTCTTGCTTTTAATCTTTTCAACTCTGAAAAAAATGAGGAGTCTTCTTCCCAGAATATAGCACAAATGTGTAAACCTTCCTAGGGTTGGGAGTGCCAAAGCTTTTCAGGTTAAGAACTTCTGAGATAAAGCAGGTTGTGATGGTGCACACCTGTTATCCCAGCACTTGGGCAGTTGAAGTAAGAGGATCATGTGTCTTAGGCCACCCCCAGCTATATGAGGAATTCAAGTTAAACCTAAACTACATAGCAAGATTCTGTTTCAAAGAAGGGCGGGCCAGGCATGGTGGCATACACCTGTGATTTCAGCACTTTGGAGCCTAAGGTAGGAGGATTGCCATGGATTCAAGCCCAGCCTGGACTATGCAGTGAAACTTTGTCTCAAAAACACAGACATACACAGAAGGAAGGAAGGAAGGGAGAAAGGGAGGAAAGGAGAAAGGGAGGAAGGGAAGAAGAAGAAGGAAGGAAAGAAGAGTATCTGAGGTAAGTGAGTTTATGGTCTACTCCTTTTCATAAATCAAGTGATAAAGTGATTTCAAGGAACTGCTTTAGAAAGACAAAATAGCTTCAACTGAACTTGAGAATTAGATAATGGACATGAATGTTAAACACTAGATCATCCAACAAGCAAGAAGCATATATGACTCAGAACAGTTTTAGATGTTCACATACTAGGTATGTTAGCCCATGTTGAAAGTAGGCAAATATAATCATCTCTGTGGTCTCTCATGGAGATGATGATATTTGCAGTCATGTGTACAACTAGCACTGATTGTTACTGTGGCTAATATTTTCTGTATACTCTAAAGTCCAGAAGCATTATATACTTGTAAGGAGTGACACTGAAGTAAACTTCTTAACTGTAATTATTCTGAGTGATTCTTTTTTAAATGAATATTCTGGGCATTGAAGAATAGTATTATTTTAGTTCTTAGAAATTATTTTTAAATACAACTCAACACAGCACACACACATACACACACTTCCTTTAGAACATATTCTTACATTTTTAAATCTCACCCACAAGGTACCTTCTTAGCACTAGTTTCTTATGAAACTCTGTTTGCATATGTAGCATATTTTCCCAAATATCTCATTTGGATTTTTTCCATTTCCTACATACCATTCAGTAAAACTAGATGACAATTTTATATTCAAAGGTATTTGCATGATATAAATGTGCTATTAAATAAGCATAACAGAAATGTACTACTCTATTGTAAATTACTAGCATACCATCTGGGACTTTCTTAAATCATGGTTAAATTTCTAGTTATGGTAAATTAGTGACATATTAAAAATGAACCAGGAACCATTTATCTGTAGTATCAACAATATTATTATATATTTTAAAAGGTCATCATTTATTTAAAACATAATTATAGAAGGACACTAAACCTAAGAGGCTTATTTTTTAAAGCATACATTACATTTTTCCTACTGATATTTAATTGTATTTAAACAGTGGTGGTAGATTTTTGACAGCAGGAAGTACTATATCATTATTGTGTGTTTGTCCTTTGAACAAATTTGGCCTGTGGGGCACTGACCTTCTAAAATCAAAACCAACAGAGCCCACATCAATGAATCAATAGTGTTAGATCTAATCTCTCCTCTTTTGCCCTTGATTCAGGTTGTTAGGGTTATGTGAACTTAAGATAAAAAGGAATATGATGAAAATAACTTGCTTAGCTGAGAAAGAAACCCACCTGGGAAATGGGAGAGAGTCACGTGCATCAGTTAAATGATAATTTTCCTTCTAGTAATGATCTAAATTATCATGAGAAACTCAACATGGTATGTGTTACTAGTTAACTCCTGATTATCTAAGGAAGTGGATGGTCCAAAACAAGATTCTTTTAAGAAATACAACTGCTTCACTTAGCATGTATCATCTTCTTGTTGTGTTTTTCTTCAACTACTGTTAAAAACATTTTATTTTATGCTAGAGGCACACAGTCTGGTGGTGAAGGGTGCAGGATTCTTAGAGTGTGCAATGAGGGGAAAGATTCATATCAAGTGAAATATTTACACAGAAATATTTATCTATAACAATTATAATAATTAGAGATTATAATAAGAAGTGGCATTTGTATAAAACCATGCCACATATACTATGTGATCCTCATTTCTAGTGTATAGGAAATATATATTTATTATCCATGGCTTATGGATGAATAGACAGAAAGAAGAAAGAGAGGCTGAGTATCCCTAATCCAAAACTGTGAAATCTAAAATGCTCCAAAATCCAAAAGCCAACATGATATCACAAGTGAAAAATCTCACACCATGAAACTTTATTCATACACAAAATTATTTAAAATATTGTATATAATTATCTTTAGGCCATGTGTACAAGGTTCTTAAGAAATACAATCACAATTCCTGTTTAGACTTAGGTCTCATCTCCAAAACATCTCATTATTTGTATTCAAATATTCCAAAATAGCCAGGGATTTAGCTCAGCATCATATGTGTACAAGGTTCTTAAGAAATACAATCACAATTCCTGTTTAGACTTAGGTCTCATCTCCAAAACATCTCATTATTTGTATTCAAATATTCCAAAATAGCCAGGGATTTAGCTCAGCATCATATGTGCCTGCTTGGCAAGCACAGGGTTGTGAGTTCGATCCCTGATCAAAAAAAAAAAAAAAGATACTCTACTTTCAAATATTCCAAAATACATCAGTATCAAGCCACTTATAGTATCAATCATTTCAGAGAAGATATTATCAACAAGTAACAGAATTTTATTGGTAATTGTGTAGATTGACATTTAAATCTCAGTTTAATACACATCTTACTTGCATTCTTTCTAATTGCCATGGAATTTTCTCAATTTTACTGACACAGGGGTTGCACATTATTCCCTTCATTTTTATAGGAAGTCACCAGGTTTCATCTCTACTGGGTGAGAACATCCAAATCAGTTACTTGGTACATGTGCACATGCCCCAGTGATTGTCAGTCTTAGGAACTCAGGCCATTTCCAAGTTATTATCTGTTTTTAGACAAATGTTTTGATCACTGGAACACTGTAAAAGGAGACTGGTGGCCACTGAAATGCAAGTATGAACTTACCAATGCTAATTCATCCATTTCTAAATTCATCAAGCATGTATTGAGGGTACCACTAGGGTGCAACAAATTATCTGGCAATAGGGGTTAACAATGAATCAGAAATGTTCTTGGGCTGCAAGAAGCGAGCAAAATTCCCAAACCATAAAACCAGTTAGAAAACATTTGCGGTCAGTTTGAATGCTAAGAAGTTAATTCTTATCAAGACAAGGTGTTTTGGGGCCAGGGATTTAGCTCAGCGGCATAAGCGCCTGCTTTGCAAGTGCAGGGTTGTGAGTTCGATTCCCAGTACCAAAAAAAAAAAAGGACAAGGTGTTTTTTGTCGTCATCTTTGCTGGTTGTGGTCGTGGTTGTGGTTGATTTATGATTTTTAATCCTCTACTGGTATAGGACAAAACAATTTTTTTATTTGAAAGGTTTTAATTCTGTAATTTCAAAATTTAGCACACTAAAAGTCATTAGGGAAACTTGGTCAAAATGAAATGCCTGGGCTTTACGCTAAAGAACTATGATCTAATTTCTCAGGTAAGGTCAATGGATTTGATTTTCCATCTACCTAACTACAGGCATTCAAATAAATTAATTTCAGAGACTCAGTTAGCTCTCAATATGTTCTCCAGTAAAGTAGCCTTTCCTTGTAGGCCTTGAATATCTAGTCATACATTTTTTTTGAACCTGATTTATAAACAAAATTAAAAATTAGTTCAAAAGCTTCAAGTACTCATAATTCAGATGACCTCTGAATCTTTGGTGATAATGAATATTTCTTTTTGTTTTTGGGGGGATTGAACCCAGGTTCTTGCTTGTACTAGACAAGAACTTTCTCAGCCCTCCACCTGTCTTTGTTTTCATTGCTTTTTACTTGCTTGTTTTGTCTATTAGAGATTGGATCCTGAGAGCACTGAGCTACAACCTCAACCCCTTTTCAGTTTTTAAATTTTGGGACAGGGTTTCTTCAATTGCTCAAGTTGAACCTGCAATCCCCCTTCCTCAGCCTCCTGAAGAGCTGGGAAAAGAAGTGGGAACCACTATACTTATTTTCCATCTGTTTTCTTGAAGTATGAGATATTTGCCTTGATTATAGAAATGAAAATGTTCTGCCCTGTTATCTGGGTCTGTTTGTCTACCTCTTGAACTTGATCATGAGCTATGCAGGGCAAAGGCTTCACAGTGCAATATCTGTCCCCTCTTCAGCCTTATACATAAGGTGTTTTTAACAAGTGCCCATTTTATTGAATTAAATTATGAGGTTTAGAAAAACAGAGATGCATGTTTGTGTGCTTTCCTATTGTAACAACTGCTTTGAATTGCCTTAAGATGATTCTCCTTCACTGGACAAGAATAAGCAGAAAGCAGTAGGAAGAGTTATTTATATCCTCCAAAAAGGCAACAGCAAAATGTTTCTTTAAAGGGCTCCTCCTCATATTCTAGACTACTCTTGAGCCTTTCCCAACCACAAGCTCTTGAATTTGTAAATGTCTTTGTACTAAATTCATAAAGAACAGATTACTTTACTTAACCCATACTTTCCTAAACTATTTTCTTTTGGATCTAAACATATTCTCTTGGACCCAAATAGAAAATTTTCTGTAAAATGGTGAACCTGCTGTAGAGGTTTTTTAGTGAGGTTTCAGTCCAGGTGTTTGATGAGGTATGAGTATTGAACACACACAACACATTAGCTACAACATCTGCAAAAATGTTCATGTGCATCGTTCCATTGCTCTACTCAAAAATGTAGAAGAAAATTAGTTAAATAAAAACACTCAACAGTGAATATGTCTGCTGGGAGTACTTCCTTGTGTTTTATATTATCACAGTTACACATTAAGTCAACCTCTTAACTTGATTTTAATGTATTTAAGCAATAACCATCAAGGCACAGGGCTCTTTCAGGGAATTAATGAGCAGCAAAAAGAGTTGATGGCCTATGGTCAAACCAAGGACCGTTAACCCCAGCTGGCTATTAATTCCCCAGGAAATGGCTAGCAATGAGGTTGTTATTACTATTTTTAAGCCCTTTATATATGAAGAAAAGAATTACGTATATCCCCCCTGCTGTGCCTTCATTTCTGGGAGTGCTGTGGGAAGGCAGGAGCTAAATCACACTGTTGTTGCCACATCAAGCATTTTCTGCTAAATTAAAAGTAATTACCAGAATGAAAGCTTTGGTCTACAACCAGACATATGTAAGAGCCCTTCTTCATCTTCACTACTGGCAAATTAAAGGAAAGTTGTAATGGCAGCACCTTCCTGGGACATTTTTAATGAGACCTGGCACACATTCAGTAAAGCTAGCTACAGCATGCTACAATTTTTAGACACACACACTTATATTATGACCCAGATCAAGGTTTAGAACATTTCCAGTACTTCCAAAAGCCTTCCTCTGTTTCCTCTCCTAGGGAACAACAAAGAAATCACAATTCTGCCCTCAGTACCATCACATTTTAATTTTTCCTGGAAGGGAATCACACAGCGTGTACTCTTATGTGTTGGGATTTTTTTTTATTCAACATTATGTCTGTGAGTTTCATATATTGCTGCATCTGCACAACTTTAAAATGTGCTAAAGTTGAAGAAGAAAAAAAGCAAAATCAGAAAACTCCTTTTTCTGACATATAGGAGACTTTTATGTCTCAAAGCCTGAATATCTAGCCTTTGCTTGCTATAAGGTAAACATATATTAATGGGTTGTGACACACCAAAGAACAATAATAGTGTGTTTCAGGACATAATAAATTCTACCTATGAGAGTGAGGGCATAGCTTGGTCAATATTGGAGCTCCTGGTTACCAGGCAGGAGGTCCTGCATTCCACCAGAAGAAGAAGGAGAATGAGGAGAAGGAAGGAGAGGAGGGAGCGGAAGAAAACCCATAAAGCTATTCTGAGGACAGGCTAATTAATATTGTTTGTAAATAAACATTTATAAAAATTTAGTTGAGGCTTTTCCCTTAACCCTCTCTTCACTGCTTCCTCATGGAAGAAATTATCATCAAGTGCCCATTATTCTAGATTCTTTATCTCTTTTCATCCTCACAATACCCCCCTAACTATAGGCATTGTTCTCTTGGAAACTAGAGAGATAAGTTATTCAAGGTGAGCAGGGTTAAGTAGCTTGCTTGAAGTCATACAACTAAAAGGAGATCTGAATCTGAATTTGAATGCTAAGGTCCATGGCCTCTTCTTTTAAATACAATGAATGTATATTGCCTAGAGCTAGGCTTCTGAGTCCTGTCGTAAGCAAGTTTGTCCCTTTCTTTTGGTCCATCCATCCAATTCACATACAAATTCTTAAAGAATAGAAAGTACTTTTTATTCTATATCACTGCTTTTAGACTTAACCTTGGAAATATATTTAGTGGGTGCTGAGTAAATATTAGCTGACTCGATCATCAACATATTCTTTGAATCCTTTAATATGTTTTCATTTGGAGGAATAGGACACAAGATGGATTGATAGATACCCTCTGAGCACAGAGCTAGTTGTATAATTTTTGGATACTGAAAATCTTACAAAGGCATAGTGATTAAACAATATATGTTGGCTATTATTCTGATTATATGTTGCTGCAAAATGAATCAAGCAAATTTAGTACCAAAGCGCAACAACCATTTTATTATGCTCATGGATTCTATGGGTCAGTAATTCAGGAAGGGGACAGAAGGTATGGCTTATCTATATTCTACAATGTCTGAGGCCTCAGTTATGAATGCTCCAATGGCTAGAAGTGGGTTGACTGGACTAAGAACTGGAATTCTAGTCAAGGGACCTCTTTGTTGGTACATCTGGCATTCAGTCTGAGATCAGGTATGATCAATT
Source organism: Hydrochoerus hydrochaeris (assembly GCA_004027455.1). Classification (NCBI taxonomy): domain Eukaryota; kingdom Metazoa; phylum Chordata; class Mammalia; order Rodentia; family Hydrochaeridae; genus Hydrochoerus; species Hydrochoerus hydrochaeris. The sequence goes on along the minus strand of PVLA01001481.1, from coordinate 254,061 downwards.
ACTGGAATGTTTATGTATGGTTCCTCCATGTGACCTGGGCATCCTCAGAGCATGGTATCTCAAAATAATCTGACATATCATGTGGTGGGTTAGGGCCCCAGGAGAATGTTCCAGAAGGCAAGGCAGAACATGCCTCACCATTTTTGGTCTAGCCTTGGAATTCAAACAGCATCACTCCTGCTGGATACTACTGGTTAAGTTAATCATAGGCCTACTGAACCTGAAAAGGAAAGGACATAGATACCTGGCAATGAGAGTGTCAAAGAATTTGTAGCCCTATTTTAAAACTGCCATAATTATGTTTTCACTGAATTACATAAAATCTGCCCCAGAAAGCTAGGACCTTGTGGGCTTTAGTAGAACAAGGATGGAACTTGAAACTTGCTCAGATCTGTGAACTGCAATACTCTGGGACCCAGTTGACTTTATTCTATATTCATAGGACATTTGGGATCTCCAGGGGATTTTGTGAATCAAGCACTTCTATTATTGCAAGTGAGTTGTCTTCTTTATTTCCCATTAAAATGAAGTAACTTTTCTGCTACCAGTTTCTCCTACTTTGCTTCCTTACCACTTACTGGGCAGAGCCATAACCTAAGATTTCTATCCATTTCTTCTCTGTGAAAACTTAAGAGGAACCTGGGCATGGTGGCACACATTTGTAATCCTAGAACTCTGCAAGTCTGGGGCGGAATGATCAAAAGTTCAAGCCCAGCCTGGGCAACTTAATGATACCTTGTCTCAAAATAAAAGAAGCGAGGGATGCAGTTCAGTGGGAATATTCTAGGTTCAATCTCCAGTATGAGAAAAAAAAACTAAAGATGAACATTTATTGTTTCCCATGTAAGAAATTAGTAAGCTTTACCTGATGAATTTCTTACTGGCTGGAAAGCTCTGTTTCAACTGAACAGACAAATAAGGAGACATTTCTTGGGTCAGAGTAGTAATCAATATGTAATGTCACAACCTAGGTTGATAACCTTGCGGTGAATGTGACTCTGTTTATAGAGTAAACAGTTGCACAGAGTATTTGCCTTTGTTACCAAGCAGATTCATCATTTTGTAATCATCAGTGTTTCCCTGTGCTTAGTTATTTGAACTTAAAATCAGTGGGTCCAAAACATGAGACAGACCATGGAGCTCATACATTGATGAAATCCATGCATTGTACAGATAAGGACACTAAGGCCAGGAAAGTCTCCAGCAAGACTTCTCCAAGGTCAAATGGTGAGATAGAGATGGAGTATAAAATAAAAGCTGAATCTCCTTGCTGTCTGTCCATGCTTTCTGTACTGCATTACAATATAGTATCCTCACTGCTCACTGGCACACCCATTCAGTGCCCTTTGCACCTCTGTAAAAGAGGCACCTACAGCAGAAGAGATGAAAAAACTTTCCTCTTTGCTTTTTACATTTTTTTCCTTCACTAGATTGAGGTTAGGATTTTTTGGTAGAAAGACTAAATGAATCATAGGACTGGAAGGGCTTTTGGCTTTGAATAATATTTTGGGGGGGATTTAACACAGCATGTAGTACCTTTTTGCATTAGAAGATGTTTAGAAGTGAGTATTACCTTCTGTTTAGGAGGCACCTCTAGTTTGAATGGGCTGAGGGTGCCAAGATGAAATTCAGGATGAATGGCAAAAAGAAGAAAGCTTACAGTTTTGGGTTTGCCTCACATTCAAAGGTAAGAGGTAAAGGACAAACCAGGACTAGAAGGAATCTTCTGCAACCTGATACAGTGTCTATGAAAAATTTATGTTTAAAATCATACTCGGTGGTGACATACTGAATGTTTCTCCTCTAAAATTAAGAACAAGGGAAGGATATGCCTTCTTGCCACTTTACTTCAACATTAAAAATTTCTTGCTGTTGGTGCATGTCTGTCATCCCAGAGACAGGAGGATTTCAAGTTAGAGGCCAGCTTAGACAATATAGCAAGACCTTGTTTCAAAATAAAAAGGCTAAGGATGGATGTAGTTCAGTGGCGGTGTGTACCTAGGTTCAATCTCAAGTATCACAAAAAAGAAAAAATTTTAACCAGTGAAACGAGGCAAGAAAAAGAAATAAAGGCATAAAAAATAAAAAATAAAACTTTATAGATGACATGATTGTTTATGTAGAAACCACTAAAGAAACTAACAAAAATCTAACACAATAAATGAATTTAGCAACATTATATGTTACAATATTTATATATAAAACTCAGTTGTACTTCTCTATAATGACAATAGATGATTAAAAAGTGAAATTAAAAATCACTACAATAGCTTCATATACTATTATGTACCTAGGAATAAATTCTAAATATAGATTCCTTTTTAAAAATATGGATTTTTGCTGGGCATGATGGCACATGCCTCTAATCCCAGCACTCTGGAGGCTGAGGCAAAAGGATCTTGCAAGTTCAATACCAGCCTGGCTTACAAAGTGATCTCAAGGCCAGCCTGAATTGCATAGCAAGACCTTGTCTCAAAAAAAAAAAAAAGAAAAAAAAAATGAATTTTTATGGTACCTTCCAACTTAGTATGTTATGAATTTCAATAGTACCATTGATAGACCAGCTGCTCCAACCCAGTGATTCTTATCTAGTCCATGCTTCCAGAAGTACTTTTGCAGTCACATGCTTGTAAACCAAGCTACTCAGGAGGCTGAGCCACAAGGATTGCAAGTTCAAGGCCAGTTTAAACAACTCAGTAAGACCCTGCTTCAAAATAAAACTTAATAGTGGAGGTGTATTCAGTGATAGACCATCCCTGGGTTCAATTTCTAGTAGGGTAAGAATATTAAAATAAAATATAAAATGCAGTTTGCTGAAGATGTAATTCAATGGCAAAACACCTGTCTAGCATGTGTGAGACCCTGAATTTAATCTCCAGTCTGCAAAATCAAGTAAACAAAATACAACAAACAATCTCAAAATTTTATGAAGAGTCAGATATTAAAAGTCCAGCTAACTCATAGACAATTATATTGTAGTTAGGTAAGAGAATGACCTTATTTTTTAAAACATGCTAAAATATTTAGGAGTGAAGAGACACAATATTAACAATTTACTGTAAAATGGCTCAGAAAACAGGAGTAACAAAAAATGCACGCACACACAGACATGTAAAATTTTTCCTTTTTAAAATTTTTAGCTTTTATTCATACATACTTGCAGTGTACAATGATTACATTTATTGTGGGCAATTGGAACATGGACATAACACATCTCAAATTTTTCCCCTTCCTCTCCATCCCATTTAAAAAAATTTTTTTCCAACATCAAATTCATTTATTTATTTTATAGGTCCTTATTAAGGTAAGTATCATAAAAACAGATTAACAGCCAGAGTAACAGGCCAAAAACCATATAAAAACACATAAGACTGTTATACTAAGAGCTGGGGGTTTAGCTCAGTGGCTTAAGTGCCTTTCCCACAAGTGTGAGATTGTAAGTTCAATCTCGGGTACCAAAAAAAAAAAAAAGGACTATTGTACCAAATCAAGGTACATGTTTAAATGTACTGTTCATAGTTATTTTGAAGAAAACAAGACATTATGGCAGCCATTGCTGATTTAATATCATCTTGCTTTGAAGTCCTACCATGCTTCTGTTCTTCTATTACCATTGGTTCTATCATGTTGTGTCTTATTGGATTTCAATATGTGTGATAGTATAATCAAATTTTTATGGAAAATGATATATTATAGTAGCCATTGTTCATTTTCTGTTATTTAGTTCAGAATGCCCTGTAATACTTTCATTCTCTTGAATGGTTTTATACTATTTTGTTATGCTTGATATTATTGTTTGTGAAGCTATGCTCAACTATTTCAAAAGAGACATTATGGTAGCTACTGTTAATATCTGGTTGTCTTGTGAAGTGCTGTGTTGCTTACATTGTTCTGTTCTGATCTAGTTTGTTCTGTCCTCTTTTGTTTATTCTCTGTAAAATAAAAAAATGTACTGTTCATGCAACATTACAATGTTTTTTTTTCTCTTTTTTTCTTATTGTCTGTCTCCTATTTCGTACTTTATTTTTATAATCTGTTTCTCGTATAAGAGAAACTGTGTTTTAAGCCTGTGTGTCTGGTTTACTTCACTTAAGATATGATCTCAAGGTGCATCCATTTTCCTACAAATGACTAATTTATCCTTTTCTGTGGTCAAGTAGTAGAAAGAAAGAGAGAGAGAGGGAGAAGCAACATTACAATGTTTTTTTTTCTCTTTTTTTCTTATTGTCTGTCTCCTATTTCGTACTTTATTTTTATAATCTGTTTCTCGTATAAGAGAAACTGTGTTTTAAGCCTGTGTGTCTGGTTTACTTCACTTAAGATATGGTCTCAAGGTGCATCCATTTTCCTACAAATGACTAATTTATCCTTTTCTGTGGTCAAGTAGTAGAAAGAAAGAGAGAGAGAGGGAGAATGATAAAGCAAATGGGGCAAAGTGTAAACCACTATCAAATCTGAGTAAAAGGTCTATGAGATCTGTAAGTTTGAAATTATACAAAAATAAATAAAAATTTAAAACTTAAAAAATTGTCTCAATCATAAATCTTTCATAGTACTGTGGTATAGTACCTGTGGGGATCACATTTTAGAGATTTTTAAATCTGAAATGGGGCTCTAAAGAGAAGATTTCAGGTGATTTGTCCTATACCTGTTAGTCATCACAAAGAACCCATTATTCTTACTGAAGCTCCAAGTAAAGTTCATCTCTTCAATTAAGAAATATTGAGGAAACATTTTATGAGAAAGAATTTTGGAGTTGCTCATCAATATGGCCAAATGGCCCCAGGAAAAATAATTGCTTCTGTAAACTGAAAAGGAATAAAGAGACTGTATGGAGAAAAGAAATTCTTTTATAAATAAGTGTTGCTAGAAGGTTAATCCTGAATTTTATAAATATTTGTAGAGTGTTAAGTAGAAAGTAAAAGTCTAAGAAGAGATCATAGTAAAAGTTGGGCTATGAGAACATATAGAATTAATTTTTTTAAAAAAAATCATCATTGGTAGAGCCAGCCCTGAATCTTGGGTTTCAGATCAGAAAGTGAAAACTACCCCTTCCTTTGACATAGGCAGTGAAGGAAATGGCACTCAAAGTAATTCTCAAAACATAAGAAAGGGAAAATGCATGGTGAAAGAAAGGAATATGCCTTAGCCTGTTGAGAAAATGATCCCAAAGACAAGTAGAAAGTCTTTAAAAAAAGCCAATGAAAATTGCCTATAATTTGTTTGAACTGAAATCTTAAACTCAGTGCAGCTTAATTTCCTTCTCTTTGATGAAAAGTGTTTGTTCTTGCTGGTACTTTCTTTAAAAGGTATGATCATTTACCAAATTATAGTTCTATAGAGGGGAAAAAACAAAACAGTCATGTTTTTCACTGGAAACTGAGTAGCTTTCTGTGACCTGGTTTCAAATATCCTACATGAGCACTTTCCCATTGTATGGGCCACAGCAGTCAAGGGGGAATGCAGATTCAGGCATAGGTGACCCAGGCCCTACCTCTCATAAGGAGGTCTAGGAAAGAATTTGTGACCTTTTTTCCCCCCAGTACTGGGAATCTTCACATTGAGCTATATCCCAGCCCTTTTGGTCATTTTGTATTTTGAGACAGGGTCTCCCTAAGTTACTTTGGTTGAGCTGGAACTTAGGATCCTCCTGCCTCAGCCCAAGAGTGCTGAATTACAGGTGTGTTGGCACCACACCTGGTAGGTGGTTGTTTTTTTAAGTTGTCACACTTTACATGATTGTTTCTTGGACCTGCTGTGGTTATAGCCATCACTTACTATATTTATACAACTTCGTTGTCATTTTCCATGAACTTTCCCTCAATCAATCACTGTAGTAGTTTCAAACTTAGTGGCTTAAAACAACACGAATTTATTGTGTTAGAGTTCTGAAGATCAGAAGTCTGATATGGGTTTCATTGAGCTAACACCAAGGCATCATCAGAGTTGCCTGCCTTTGGAAGAGGGCTCCCCAAAAGGGACAAAATTTAATAAGAGGAATAAGTGAAGAAATGGAAATAAGTAAAACCAATGACTGGTGAAAAGCCTCTGAGCTAGTAAGTGAGGGAAACCTGCTATTATCTTCTAAAGGGGAGTCTCAAATTGCCCTGCCTTTGTAGTGTGTAGTGGTCAGCTATCTTCCATGGCTTTTGACTCCCTCCATCTTCAACATCAGCAAAATTTCATCTTCAAGCTCCCCCCATCTCTACTTCTGTCATGACATCCCCTCCTGACACTGACCTTCTAACCCCTGTCTTAAAACCCTTGTGATTACATTGGGCCCACCTAGACAATTCAGGAAAAAAAATCTTCCTATCTTAATTTATTCACATTTGCAAAATCCGTTTTGCCATGCTATGCCATACTATGAAAGTAATATGTTTCCAGGTTCGAGGAATTAGAATGTGTACATCTTCAGGGTCATTATTCTATCACCATGACCACTTGTAAGAAACCTTGGATCACTTAGCTTTAGAATTCTGTGGATACTATGTACTGATTTATAACAGGGGTGCTAATATTTGCTAGCCAAGAGGCAACTCTTAAAGAAACTACATGTAACACTTGTGTTTTTTAGCTTCTGAAATCCTTATTACAAGCTGAATATTATCATCCATCTCATGACTATCAACTTAATCTTGACTGTAGAGTAGCTTGGAACAAATTCTAATTGCCAGGTTTGTAAAAGTTTCCTGGCTTCAATTTGTAATTCTTCACAGCAAAATTCTAGGACAGTTAGGCTTTCCAACCTTCAGCCCCATGCCTGGCATAGAGTAAATTTTCAATTAATATGTGTTGAGTGAATTGAATATCTGTATTAACGAAGAAAATATTTGGTATGAATTTTCTCTTGTTCAGATGATGCCTTTATGCTGCAGTTAATCCCTAACATGTTTTCTAGAGGGAGTGTTTGCATTCTGAGCACAATCATTTGGTGAGTGAAGTTGTTGGATGGTATTTGTGAATGCTGACAAATAAATAAAAGATTTATAGACAACTGGAGGCAATCTGTCACTGACCTCCCTCTGAAGTAATACTGCTTTTGCTTGCGTATCACAAATGCTAAAACTTGCTACATATAAAAGGACTTTTCCCAATAGTGTGTTTATAAAAGAGAAATTTAAATATCTCAGTTAATTACCATATAGTTTTCATGTTTACAGCCTTTTGCACTCCACTGAAATTCTTGACCAAGTCTGGTTAATTCTGATTTGTCTGTCTCTTCACCTTTCTTTCACTGATTGACCATGGTGATCAATTCCTGTCTTTACTAATGCTGAGCCATTTTGTATTGTTTGTTTTTTTTCTTATCAGAACTTGGTAAGTGAACTGCAGAGAATTTCTGTTTTCTATCTGCTAGTGCTGAGAGTTAAGAATTCTCATCACAATGGTTCTGCAGCTATTTCCAGTTGTTATTGGAAGAATATATGCAAAAACAGAAACTTAAAAAATGTGGCTCCACATTAGTTTGCACTTGGGAAAAATATGCCCATTTCTTAACTGCATGGAAAGATTTTATAGACCAATATTGTGTCCAGCAAAATCACATGAATGACAGAATTATTTTAGGATGAATTCTTTCTGATAAATGACCCTTTCAAAGCCAAGAGTCTTCATAATGTGTGCATAAGCCTGTGTCAAAGTCACCATCTTATGTTGGCCTATCAATGACTATAAACTTTAGACATAGATTTCCAACTTGTCAGGTCATGTCCGGGTGTTCCACAGGGTTGAAGTAGGAGTGAGAAGTTTCTACCTGGAAACTTCAGGAGAAGCAAAAATGTGTCATTACAAGAAAGCTAAGGACCTACCAGAAAGCTAAAGACCAAGAAATCAAGAAAATGCAAAGGATGCCATGAATGTCAAAGCTAGAGACAGAAATAAGTTACAGGCCCAGGAATCTAAGAAACAGTGAGATAAGGAATAGCAGTCGATAGGAAATAGTATATATAGTTTGCTGGAGCAAAAACTTAGAACAAGAGCTATCACTCATAATTTGCTTTTATGTGTTTTCAAGTACTAGGCATATCATGAGGTTTGGAGCAGTGTTCACTGTTCAGAATATTCCGCATTTACCATTCCAGATTATTCTCCAGGCTTCTCCACCCTGATTTAGAGTATATCATTCAGGTTCTCTTGCTATTTGGCTTCCAGTTGAGCTTGGTCAATGGGAAGTTACCAGAAAAAAATGTGAGAGCCGGAGAATAGATCAGAGTATTCATTTGTAGAGACCCCCATTCTGCCTATTGCAGACTGGCAGTGATTGTACTCTGCTAGGATCCTTGTCTCCTCTCTAGTGGCTCTTTCCAATAGCTACTGGTATTAGTGGGTTCCTACAGTTTTTTCCTCCCAGCTGTCCCTTTAGGCCTAAGGAAAATAGCAATTTCCATACTTACTAGTCCCCAGGCACTTCAGCGTCCATTGCTGGATTTTGTTTCCCTGCCTCTACCTTTGTAAATATTCCCTTACAAAATTTTTTGTCAGAGTTCCCTTTGAGTATGCCTTCTGTGTCCTGCTGCTGGAACTCCTAACTGATAGTCAATTAAGTGGATAATTCCTAGAGTTGGTAAAAGTTCTAAATGTTCTTGAATAGTATTGCAACTTATGTAAGCACGTGTATTCTGTTATTCTGTGCTGTAAGTCACCCTATTCTATAAGACTTGTAATTCAGGCAGACAATACTTTGTTCCTGTCTTTTAGTATGTTATAATTTGCCATAATGATAAGACCAAGGACACAAAACACTAACACTGTGAAAAAATTGCTAGAGTATATGATCATCCAAGTTTATTTGAGGTTTCCAGGAATATTTTCTTTTGGCAGGTGAAGAAGGAACTATTGCTGAGTTGATGATCTACTGTCATTCCTTGATTTTGCAAAGTCAGGCATCTCCTTTCCTCCCTGGCAGATATTGAAGCAAAGATTCATCCTTCTTAGTATTTGTTGTGTCTTTATCACATAAGCTCTTCCTGAATCACACCAGGATTCCCAGAGCACATACTGGTTTGAGGATTCAGGTATTTATGAAGGAAGTGCTTGCAAGAGAAACCAACAAAGGAGTTGAGAAAGCAAGACAAGAAAAGGGGAAAAGCCAAGGATGTCAATTCAGGTGATGTCTTGGTCTCCATCTGAGCTGATCACACCATTAATTTTGAAATATAAATTGTGCCTCAGAGTTCTTTCCTTTTTGACAAGGGAGCAGGAACTTGCATAATTCTGCATCAGCTAGTTACTGCTTATGAACTTCCAGGATGGGAGGTACAGGGTTAGGGACATAAACACAGCATGCTTTCAGCAGGTCCAGCGAAGTGGATCCAGTAGCCTAGGGATAGTACTCTTTAGAAAACTGCAGGTGTGAAATGTTAGATGCAAAGCATGCAGAGCTGTGTGGTGGGATCATAGAATCCATAAAGGAGAGTTTCGGAGATTTGGTCAGAGCACCAGCAGCAGCAGTGGCTGCAGAGCCCTCCAGAAACACATCTGCAACTGGTTAATACACAGTTAAACAAATTCCCATGGGAAAACAAACAAAACTGAAGTGACTGTGACACTGTGTGTCTAAGGCAGCCAATGACATTCTAGGATATAGTATTTTCAGTGCTAAAATCATGATGGTCCTATATGACCCAGGAAAGTTGATTACCACTCTTCCTATATCTGAAGTATCTAAGTCAAGCAGAACCATTTGTGCATGTATGCAGGTCACAAACCCTCCCTGATGTACCATCTGAGTTGTTCTCGAGCTGCAATGAGAGCACAAGTCCTATCTGGGAAGAATTCAAGGCAATACAGTGTGTTGGGACTGTAGAAGAGGATGGAAGAGGGCTTTAACTTTAGAGTGTCTTTCAGGCACAGCCATGGTCTTCATAATCCAGGGCCACAGGGAGTATACTTTTCAAGATATGCTTCTAAAGAAGATCTTGGATCTTAGCGATGGGAGAAGGTATGAAGATTCTCTAGAGAAACTCTACTAGTCAGACTAGTTCAGCGTCAGCCACACTCCATGAACATTTTTTAGGATCTTTTTCTCACATGAAATTTTCTGAGTAGTGCATACTTACTTCTTATTCTCCTGTTAAAAAAGGAGGGGAAAGCTGTTTGACAGTAGTTTGAATTATTTTTATGTGCCATTGTGATTTCTATTGATGTGATAATAAATTTCCGTTTAGCAATATTCTTGTTTAGCTATATTTCAAGTTTTATGTGAATGATGAGTAATACTTCAAATTATATCAATTTTATATATAAGAAAATATGCCATTTTCATGACACTTTTTTTTAAAAAAGAGAATCAAAAGGTGATTCATGACTACAGCTTATAACTTATGTATGGGTTGAAACATTTTCTAAAGAATATTGTCATGATAATTTCACCTGAGGTAAGCTGAAAATGTTTCTGAGAGAGGGTTTTGAGTTATTGCATTAGAGATAAATTTGTGTGCATATGTCAATTATAATTGTGAGAATCTTCTGTGTTTCATTTTTCCCTGAGTAGGTACCTAACCACATATGCAAAGTATTTAGCAAACTTTAAAATAACCACAATGCCTGGACCTCACTCAAGACCAGTAAAATCTGAATGGCTGGTGGCAGGCAGGAGTGGCCTTGTGGGCAGGCCATCTGTGCAGTTGTATAGGGGGCATACTTATAAATGTGTCCTGAGTTTGGTTTAAGGCTCCAACGTCTTTAAGCTCTTAGTAGTTTTTGAACAAGTGCATTTTCATTCTTCACTAGACCCTGCAAATTATGTAGCAAATCTTGGGTCTCGGTATTACTTGTTTTAAGCTTCTCAGGTGACGTTAGTGTAATGAACTTTGAATCAAGAGCACTAATGAGGAGGCTTTGGGTAAGCCTGCCAGGAAACTGTGAACCCTGTGTGCAGATGAGAGAACTTGGAGCTTCTAAAAAGACTAGATGTTGCTCCACTCCAGGGCTGCTGGACCTTACATTCCCAGATGATCTTGTGTTCCACTCACTCACCCTGACTCAGTGGAGACATGCCAGAGGGCCCTCCACAGTGGACGCCTTGCTATGGGAAGTATCAACCACCACATCTGCACCATCCAGCCTAGGACCCAGGGCCAGAGAAGCAGAGATGGACACTGGCCTTTCCCTGGTCCAGTGCTCTTTAAATAAACAGGATGAGAGGGCAGTTTGCTTTGTGCCTTCTGTATAGGTGAAGAAAGAGGAGGCACTGTTAAGGTTTCCTTTCATTCCCAGAGGAATGGTTTGAGTGTTTGTCATCCTGCTCTTTGCCTCTCCAGGGACATCCGCTGCACCTCCTGTTCTTTGAGTCAATGACTCTTTCCCCATCTTTGGCATTGAAAGTAAGTTATTGCATGGAAACCAAGAAAAGAGCCCAAATTATGTAAAGGAAAGTGGGCAAATCTTGTTATTCAGAAATGACTATGTGGGGCCAGGGATATAGCTCAGCAGTGTAGTGCCGTGATTTCGATCCCAGGTAACAAACAAACAAACAAACAAAAAAGAAGTGACTAGGTGGATCCATGTTAATATATTCCAAATAAAATTTAAGATGATGAACAGAAAGAGAATACAAGTGCTCATCATGGATGTTTTCATGGTGTGTGTTATCCTTCATTATTATCAATTATTTGCTTCAGTACAATAAAATAAGTCAAAATTGAATTGGCTTTCCCATCGTTAAGTAAGGAATAGTCTGAACATTCTCTAGGTCTACCCAATATAATCTATGATGCTATAATGTTTGTATTAATCATTCTTTCAACAATTATTTATCAAGCACCTACAATGTACCAGATACCATTTTAAGTGCCAGGGCCACAGCAGTAAACATAATAACAAAACCCCCTGCTCCCAAAAAATGTATATTCTAATGGGGAGCAGGGAACAATACAAATGATAAAATATAAAGTTTTTAGTGGGAATAGATGGTGCAAAAATTATAAGCAGTACAAACAGTTGTGGGAGTTTGGAGATCAGTGGACTTGAGGGTTGAACTTCAGGGAATATCTGAATAATCACTTTGGCTTTGGGTGCTGAAAAAGTCTTATTTTTTTTCTTGGCTGGGATTAGCTACTGACATCCCAGAGACCCAGGGAAGGTTTGGTTCTTTGGTACTTAATCAGTGGGCAGTATCTCCAGAAATGGAGTCAGCTACCAACATCAGTAGGTTTAATGGTTGATAGAGCTCATATACGTGTTACAAAGAAGAAGGCTTTATAATAACAAAAATGCCATAGACAGATCATTAAAAATTGAATTGTTAATGTTCTCTATGAGCTTGATTTTTAAAAACAATCTAATGTAAAATTTGTTTTCATTTTCTTTTAACACTTTAATTCAGTTTGCGTACTATGACTAGACTACTTTTGGACTTTTTTATGAGTAAATAGATTCAGTGAATCCCAAAGCAACTCCTTACTGTTTCAAACATTTTAAAAAAGTTTTGAGTCTAAATATCAACATCCAACATTGGACATACAAAAAATTATTGCTACCTTTCCTTTCTTCTGAGAATTGACACTTTCTATTTCTCCTGGCATTTTTGGTGACAGAGCTAACAAGTGGTGCAGACATTTCTCAAAAGCATTTAGTTGTCTTTTATGGATAGTATACAAAAGGGGTAGATTTGTGATGTTGCTGTGGGTTTATACTGGGGTCTGTTCCAGGCAGATATTTTAAAATGAGTTCTCCACTGGCAGTGATAGCTTCCACATTTCTATTAAGCCAGGGCACTGGAAGCATGCTGGTTGGGGCTTTCGGACAACTGCATTTGTATATAGAACACTTAATCATTCTTCTTAAATATTTTAAGAGGATGACTGGAGAGGGGTTAATTGTTATCGGAGAGGGCAAGGGGCCCTATCCCTGGCCCCTGCACTACTCCTTAGTGCCACAAATGCCAAGTGAATTAGAAAACTAAAGCGAACGAGGCTCTTTTGGCACTGTGTTACCACTGGAATCAGTTAGAACATCACTGTTATGTAGACTTCTCCCACATAAAGCTCCAAGAATAAGTTTATCTTGGGCTCATCTTTTTTTCCACTTTGTCTCTCCTCTACCCACCGGCTATGATTTGAATGTTCATGACCCCTCCAAAATTCACGTTGAAACTTAATCCCTGATGCAATAGTATTAAGAAATGAAACGTTCAGAAGGTGATTAAACCAGGAGAGTTCTGCTTTCATGGGCAGAATTAATACTTTATAAAAGGCTTGAGGGAACTAGCCAAGTCCTCTTACCTTGTGAAGTCACAGGGAAAAGGCACTGTATGAGTAACAGTGCACCAGACACTAAATTTTTCAATGCCTTGATCTTGAACTTCCTAGCTTCCTAAACTAACTGGGTACGGTGGTGCATACTTGAAATCCCAGCAGTCAGGAGGCTAAGGCAGGAGGATTGCCACCGTTTGAGGCCAGCCTGGGCTACACAGTGAGTTTGAGGCCAGCCTGAACTGCATAGTAAGACCCTATCAAAAAAGCCCCCAGCTTCCTAAAGTATGAAATTAAGTTTCTGTGTTTGTAATTTACTCAGTCTCAGATATTTTGTTATACCAGCACAAACAGACTAAGATACTATGTTACTCAATCCTTCTTTTAGTTCTTACTAATCTTAGCTTTTCAGTTAGTTTAACAGATATTATGGAAGATATTGTACAAACTTAGCATTCCACCAGACAGTGAGGGGATATAACAATGAACCGGGAAACATTTAAATTGAGAACTGATGTGAATTCAGGTAGGGAAATTTTCCAGACTCATTTGTATTTGTGTAATATTTTATTTATGTTATATATATTTAACTTGGGACTACTGGAAGACTAAAAGCTTCAGTACTTAAAAGAAGGAAGTTACTACAACTCAACACTTGGACATAGAATTAAATCAGTGGGGTACACTGAATGTTAGGAGGAACAATATGTATAGAAGAGCCCATCTTGTACTTCTAAAATCATACCGTAGAGGTATAACATAATTTCAAAAGAGAAAAACATCCAAGATTCTTTGAACCTGATGAAATTCTGTGACTCTGTGATTCTAAATTGTTAAGAGTCTCATTTTAGAGAGGCTATTAGATTAAGTAAATTCTCAAGATTTCTTCTGATTCTTGGATGATTCTACCTTGCTTTTTTATGCACAAAAAGAGTCTGCCTATCATTCTTATATACTCTATACTTGAACACTTGCTCTGTGCAGGGTATAGAAGATAATTGGCTGGCATCACCAAGAGTTTGTGATGATTCCTGGTGTATTGGCTTCCTAGGGCTGCCTAGATGAAGACGTTGGCAGAAATAGGCCCCCTCTTAAGCCTCTGTAGGAAAATCTGTTTTTGTCTCGCTGACTTCTGGTAATCTCAGATGTTTCTTGGTTTTTGTTACATAAATGCAATCTCCCTTTGCCTTCACATGGCCAACTTTCCTCTATGCCTCTGTCTTTTCTTCTTGTAAAGATACCATTTGTATTGGATTATGGGACCATCATACTCCACTATGACTTCATCTTAACTTACATCTTAATTACACCTACAAAGACCTTTTTTTTGGACAAGGTCACATTTATACGTACCACAAAGTAGGATTTCATATTATTTTAAGGGGTATGATTGCAACTATAACACCTAATGACTAACTATACATTTGTCTTTGTCTTGGAATAGGGCTTTATCAGCCATGAAACAGCACAATCAAAATTGCCCACAGTAGGAGGAAATCAGAATTTTACTAAGCAGAAATGTTTATCAGTTATGCTAACCAGTCATATATTTAATCATTGTATGATATTTACTTGTTCCTACTTGCTTTTCTTGCCTTTTTTAAATCATGAAATGATATAGTTAAATAATTGGCGTTGGGAATTTATGGGAAGATCTTGATCTGAAAAAGGTACTTTCCTATGAGTAAGGTAAGTAATGAGGTATTCTTCAGCTTATCACATATCCAAAAACCATGAGAGAGCTTATCAAAGGTTTTGTAGATGAAGTATATATTACAAGTATTTAGGTTTATATTTGGCTTTGAATTATACATATACACAACTACGCGCACACTTTTAAGTAATTAAGAGCATCGGCAATTTAATCTGAACACTAGTTAGATGGTCTATCCTCATTGTTTTGCTAGATAACTGGTGATATATATATATTTGCTAACACAAAAAAAGAGACTAATTAAAGTAAATGATATTCTGCAAATTTGAATCAATGATGTTGTTCACTAATCCTAATCAACTGAAGTGAAGAAATTTAATTTATGATTTACTTATGGCTTGAAAAAGAATGTGGCAAAATAACTGTCCTATCATTTCATTGTAAGCACATCTCAGTTTTCATAGGAAAGAAGACTGCTATGTTCAGGCTCACAGCACAAAGTGTAAATGGACAAGCAAAGCAAAACAAAACAAAACAAACAAACCAACAAACAAAAAACCCCAAGGAAAACTATTAACTAACTACCAGGAGAAAATTTCTCAAGAGAAAAAACTCACAGGTAATGAAGCTTTTTGCTGGGGTAAGAATCAAAAAAGAGATACTGATAGGATTAAGCTGTTAAAAGAAAAATTCAAGTTTTATTTTAATCCTACTGTTTTGAAGATGGACTAATCACTAGCCCTACTTGTCCAACAGCTTACATGGCATGTTCAGATTTGTCATCAGTATCACAGACAAGTTAAGAGAATGTCTGAAACCAAATGGAGGGTGACATAGAATTCCTTAGGGACTGTGAGTGGGAATGTCCACTGCACTTTATTTAAAGATCAGTGGAAAATTCTCAATAGCACAGGAACTAAAAGGGAAATGTGAAATGTAAATGATGTTTGGTCAGTGAAGCAAAGGATCTGTAATGGCAAAAGAAACTACAGATAAAATTATTTGAATTGTACTTTTCATGCATCTTGTAGCACAATTTAGGCTTAGAAAGAATTTCAATTGTGATTTTGTTGTGCTAGTTTTGATCTTAACAAAATAGATTTGTTGTTTTTGTTTCTTCTTTTTATTCAGATGGGTCACACCCTCCTGGTTTTGAGAAATCTGATTGTTATCTCTTAGTTAAAACCATGTCTGATGAAGTACTCTTTCAAATTTTGGAAGTTTAATCATGTTGGATTCTTAAAAAGAAAACCTCAAGAGAGACTCAACTTGAAGAACAAAAATGATTGTCAAGAGAGCTGTGGATAAGGGTCTGATTCTTGGAAATTAAATGAAAATAGTTTAGCGAAAGGTAGGTTCAATAAGGCAGACAGAAAGAAATGGGAAATAATGGGGCAAAGCAAACAGAAGAACTCATTAAAGCAGCAGCTGATGAGTAATTCATAACCAATATCTGATACATAATTTAAGACCCAAAGGTCACTTAATATTAACTATATTGCAACACATATACACCCAAAGAATCTAGCCTGCAATTGTTGTTGAGCTTGCCTCAGCTGTTTTTATTTTTTCCAAGTGTTTCTCTGGAGGCACAAAAGAAGTACAAGAGTAAAACCAGATTTATTGGAGGCATTTACTTGGATTAATTAGTTAGTAAAAGCTTTTTCATATTGTTAATTTACTAAGTAATGTCACCGAAATGATGAATTACTTTGCTTTTATTGTGATGATCAAAAGAGATAAATGCAGGCCTAGCCACAAAACCTAAGCAAAGAGTAAAGAGGCAGCAGTCATTCTTTGCATAATTACTGGCATTTGTCAATCCTTTCCTTGAAAAGGAGATCCTGAATTTTTCTAAAGACTATTTTCTTTGCTTCAGAGTCTCTTCTTCAGAACTGTTTTATCAACCGCATTGTCCTCATTTACCCAGCAGCACATACCTTACTAATACACTTTAATTGGTCAATTTAATGAATTTAATTTCGGTTCAAAATGTTAATTAAAAAGTGTACATTTTATTCTTACCAGGAGGACACTTAAAAAGTCTTGGTTCTCAAGTGTTAGGTGTAATTACTAACAGCAGATTTGAAAAACAGGATCAATCAGTGTGAAATTTAGTATTATGGGCCTGGGGTGGGTTTTGACAATGCATTATAATTAATTTTCCTATCCCTTTTAAGAAAAGAAAGGCTCAAAATCATGATACCTGTACCTTTACTTAGGGAGAAAATTTTGAAGAAAAATTTAAGAACCAGAAAGGAAGTTTGCCTCAAAGAGGAAAAACACTAAGAAAAAGCTGCAAGACCAGATAGTCCATCACCAAAAAATTAATGAGAATTTTATTATTTCTTGGCTTAAGAAAAAATCCGTCCTTTCCCAACTGTAAAAATGCTTCCAACTTGAAAGAAAAAGGATCCATTTTCTACGTTTACTAATTTCCATAAAATTGACATTTTAGAACTGTGGCAAAAAGCCGCATTAAAACTCAGCGGCTCCTAATTCCTAAATTCTGAACCTGTTTGGGAAACTATCTAAAATAAAATTTAAAACGAACCAATTAATATAATTACAGTGGGTTTAAATAAGATACACACTCGGTTAAGTTTCTGTAAAACACGGCTGTTCTGTTATTCATATTGTGCTATTTTTTAACATTAGAGATGTGGCTTTACAAACATATAAAATACATATCTACAAAGCGAGTTTTTAAAAAAATAAATGTGTTGTTTTTTGTCATCATTAAATTACAAAAACACCCAACAATACTGCACCAGTTAGCTTGAAAATCTTATATTCATGCCTGTGAGAATTAACGCGGTTGTAACAAGGACAGCAGCAAATCCAGGTAGTTAATGTAACAGAAATAAGGCACAGGCAGTAACTTGCATCCCCTGGCAGTTGACATGGTAATTTCTTCGCCTCCACTCTTTGGCTTTCTCCACCCAGCTTCAAACCCCCTCCCCCTCAAGACACGCGGCACCCACGGTGCCAGGGAAGGTGCCTTGCGGGGAAAGAAGAGACGCCGGAAGGATGGGGGCAGAGCGCATGGTGCCCACACTCTTTGCCTCGGGGTAAGCGCGGACGCCCACAGGGCTCCCTACTGTGGCGAGTGGGTTAGGAGCCTGGGGGTCAGGGCGGATCCGGATGCCGCTCCCTGCCCTCCCCCAAGCCCCATTATCTTCGGGCGAGGCGCGGGCCCCGAGCCCCCTGCTGGGCCCCTGCAGGAATGGGTGGGCGGAGCGCAGAGCTGCGCGGGGCGGCGGGAAAGGGGTGGGGTGGACAGTTTGGGTTCGGGAGGATTAAAGAACGGTGGCAGAACGTGCAAGCTAGGTCAGTCTCCCGCCTGGTACAACGAACACGAGGACCACCACTCCAGTGGAGCGAGGAGGACCTTGGAGTTCGGCACTCTGGCCATCGCCGCCTTCAGCAGCGCAAGACGGTAGACTCGCGGGCGCACCGGCGACCCTGCGCACAGGTGGGTACCCCCGAGCCCAGCTGCCGAAGACTGGATGCCCTCCGTCCTTCCAGGCCGCTGCGATTTTGGATAAGGGCGGGCATGTCTGGAAGTGGGAGAAAGGTGCATGGCCCCGCGGTTGTGCGCGGGTGCTGTTCTAGGTGGGAAAGAGATGGGGAAAGCTGCTTCCTTAAGATTCACTCCTTGCAGTCTTACTGTCCCCACCCCCACTCCGTCCCCTTCTTAGGGGGCGACCACCCATGTGGCTTTGGAAGACTTCCGCTCCCTTCCCTTTTCGCAATTTGCAAGTCGCTTCTTTTCCATAACTCACTCTCAGCGACCATCAGAACACTTCCTGCTTTCGCTACGCGGGACCATGGGGAAGAGAGGCTGGTGGCAGGACCGGCCCGGCGTGTGCAGCAAGGCTGGAGTTGTTCGATTTATTGTGTGCTGGCGCTGGTGCGTGCGCCCGGGAGCTTCCTCGCGCTTTTGGCGCCAGGGTGTAGGTTTGTGGGTGCAGAGTTGGTGTGCTAAACTTATGTCCGAGGGCTGGCCCTGCACAGACCCTAGCCGCTCCTGACCGTGTGGACGAATGTTTAATGCAGTCACGTGGGAGTGAGTAGTTGTGGTCACTCGGGTCCCCAGGAGACCCTCTTGGGATAGCGCAGCGTGCGTTCGGATTTGGGAGGAAAGGGCGAAGAGAGTTATGTGTAAATCTTCGTCAGAAGGAGAGTTTCTAAAGGAGACTTGATTTTTTTTTTTTTTGGATTTGTTGCAATTCTGTAAACCAAAACTGGCTTTCAGGGCATTTAAGTAAATTACGGGTAAGGCGGATCTCTAGTTGGGTAAAAAAGCCTCAGGATTTGCGGGGTCCTGGGGTCCGGCTGGCGCGCTCGCTTGGTGGCTTCCGGCGCTGCCTCACCAAGGTGGTGGGGCAAGGGGGTGGTGCTTGTGTCTTTAGTTAAAGGTGTTGGAGCAGCAGCGTTTGTGCTTGGGTAAATTGTGGGCTTAGAAGAGGTAAAAAGCTGCGTGGCGCGGTCTGTTTTTCTCAATTAACTCCACAATTTCAGTATTTGTTTTTCTCTCCGACACATTTAATTCTCCCCATCTCCTGGCTGCTTGGGCTCGCTGTTAGTTGGTCATGTATTTTTGTTCCTGTGTTCCTTTCCTGATTTAGTTTTATTTCTTTTTTTTAAAGGGGGAAAAGAGCTAAAATTCGTGGGGTAAAATAGGAAGACTTTTCAGCAGTCAGCGCATTCAAATCAGGCGTAGGATGAAAATACTCCTATCCAACTGTTTAGATTGGACAAAGCTCCATTTTAGATCAGAATTATTTTAAAAAGTTGTTTTAGACCTTGAGATATATAGTAACCCTAATGTGAATCATTGCGGTATTTCACTGAATTGTTAATTACCTAATTAACAAAGTGGGCAGATTATCTTCTGATTTTAAACGACAAGTCTTGAAATGGCTGTTAAATTGGTCTATGACTCCATCTCTTTAAGGAACTGATCCGAGAATAAAACAGTTGATGACCTGGGACGGAGATATATTTTAATTTCCAATTAAATATCTTCTCAAATCATTGGGAGAGAGATATGCTGTATGAACTTTGCACAAGATGAGAAAGAATACAAAGTTTTTGTGTTTTGGAGCAAAGATTTTGCCGCTTTCCCCAGTTGCTCCTGTTAGATACCTAAAAAAGATGCATTGTTAATGAATAATCTATGGTTTATTTCTCTTTTTTGTCAACAGGTGGCAGTGTAGAAGCCAAATAGGAAGCTTCTAGCAGTGGCTTCTTAAAAAATAAAGAGTTGAATGTACATGAGTAAGCAAGCACAGGAATCTGAAAAACCACAGGTATGTAAGGACAATCCACCTATCGAGCTTTATAATTAATGCATTCCATAGTATTAACCCTTTTGCTCTTATGGTCAATATTTTGACATTTTATAGACTTAAGAAATGAAATGAAATGTATTTTGAGGTAGTCTCAGAAGAAAACAAGTCTAACCTATTTCAGACAATTTACTTAAATGAAAACACTGCATATTATTGTATTATCTGACTCTACTGTTCTAAAAGAAAACTATTATTTTCTTGTGGCTGTAAGACTTTGTATTAAAACCAGTTATTTTTGGTACTTGGTTTTAAAAACATTTTACTTAAAACTAAAACTGCTAATTCTTGCGAATAATTTTATTTGAGGTGCTGTTAAAAGTCACATTGTCCAGCAGTGTAACTGTATCTGCCTTTAATAAAATGTGTGTCATACTGTTGACTTATATCCCATTGATTGGAATACTGATAGCATTGGGAGGCTTCTTTTAACCTAGTCTGGATTTTTTTTGTACTGGGAATCGAACTCAGGACCTCTCTGCACCACTGAGCTATATGCCCAGCTTTAGTCTTTCTGTTTTTAACCTACCTGTCCTATTTCTCCTGCTTGGGCTGCTTTTCTAGCCCACTAACTTGTCCATTTTACTGAAATAAGAATGAGTTATATGTAGATTAGAAACAAGGTTGTAAAAGCTTTCAAAAGATTTGGTTGTGATTATCTTTACAATGTAAGGTTTTGCACATTAAGTTTCTCAATGTGCACATTATTATGAATGGCAGAACAAGCCTAATGGGGTATAGAGTTCATCTTTTTGTGTTTTTAAATTTTCTTCCTGAGAATGGCAAGCCATAACATAGCTGCTGGCATTTCCACAGGGAAGCTAGTTACTGTGTTTGGCTGTGTAAGGGGGTTTTATAGGGTTTTGGGCATCAAGATGGCGGTTAAAGGCAAGGAAGGTTTCTGTTCTACAGGGGATGTACATATTTGAAATTGCAGGAGGCTGACATTTTACCTTGTGAATTTTTGATATTCTGCTTTTATAGCTGAGGAAGAATTGTTTTAGTTCATGATAATGAATGTGTAAAACAAAGGGATACTGTTCTTGAAGATGAAAAAAAATCAAATTAGACATTTAACCAGTAGAAAGCAAATTGGAAGCTCAGACTCAAAGACTGGTATCACAATTATTAGGACCTCATGGGTAAGGAATGGTTTTAGTAAGACTTGGACATTTAAAAATGTGTTAAGTTTGCTCTGCCTGAGACTTAGATTCATTATGTGACTGAGGAAATTGGGAAGTAACTCACCTACCATGTCTGGGAGGAGCAATAGAATCTAATTTAAGTCATAAAGGAAAAGAACAAGGGTAAGAGTTAAATATTTTTTGAGTCTCGTAGTACACATTGTAGAGACATGAGGTGTTATTAGAGGTATTTTACTTGGAGGTGAACCATGTGATAAAGTGCATAAAATGTATTGATCTAAAGTGTACTGCTCACCATGTCTGGGAGGAGCAATAGAATCTAATTTAAGTCATAAAGGAAAAGAACAAGGGTAAGAGTTAAATATTTTTTGAGTCTCGTAGTACACATTGTAGAGACATGAGGTGTTATTAGAGGTATTTTACTTGGAGGTGAACCATGTGATAAAGTGCATAAAATGTATTGATCTAAAGTGTACTGCTCAGTTAATTTGACATATATATACACACTCTGACAGGTCAAGCTGTAGAACATTTCTGGTAGGCCAGAAGATTTCCTCCTGCCCTTTCTTCTCATCATTCAACTGCCTCCAATACGAAGGTAACCACATTATGATTAAAAAAAAACAACTAATTTTGTCCACGTTTAATCTCCAATAGGTGGTATAGTAGAAAGTATGCATGTCATCTTTCATGTAACAAAATGTCTATGTGGTCATGTGGATCAGAAGTTCTTTCTGACTTGTTGCTGTGTTAGTAATTACATGGTTATGCTGCATTTTGTTTATCTGTTTTCCAATTACATCTTTGGGTTATTGCCAGTTTTTGGCTACTGTGAATAAAACAGCTGTGAACATTTTTTTGTATGTCTTTTGGTGCACATTCCCACTCATTTCTCTAGGCATAAACCTAGAAAAAGGGTTGTAGGGTGATAGCATTTAGATTTATTGGATGGCACCAAATAGTTTTCGTAAGTGGTTATACAGTACCAATTTAAATAACACAAGAGCCGGACTGGTGGAGTAGTCCTGTAAAGCCTGCACTCTGGGAGGATGAGGCAGGAAGGTCACATGTTCAAGCCCAGTCAGGGCAATTGAGCAAGAACCTGTTTCAATATAAATGACCAGGAACTAAGTCCAGTGCCAAGGCCCTGGGTTCAATCCTGAGTACTACAAGCAAAAAAAAAACCAGTAGCACACAAGATTTCCTCTACATTTTTACTGACACTTGGTTTTCATGTCTTTTTTTTTTGAGACAAGGTCTTGCTATATTAACCAGACTAGTCTAGAGAATTCCTGGGCTCTGGCCATTCTCTCTTCCTGAGTAGGTGGGACTATGAGCACATATCATTGTGTCCAGTCTTTTTTGAATTTCTCGTATTTTGGTGGGGATAGTGGTATCTTTACATGGTATTTTAAACAGCTTTTTTTTTTCAGAGATGGAGATGTAACTTTGTGGTAGAACACTTACCTAGGCATGTACAGACTTATGGACTCTATTCTAGCACTGCGAAAAAAAAGGAATTAAAAAATTATGATAGAATACACATAATACGAAATTTATCATTTTAGCTATTTTTAAGTATACAGATAGTGGCTTTACATACATTTGCATTGTTGTGTAATCATAACTATCTGTAGAGCACTGTTCATCTCACAAAACTAAAACTTTACTACATCATTCCCCTTCTCTGCATTCTCAGTCTCCAGCAACCACCGTTCTACTTTCTGTCCTCAAAGTTTATCCATGTTGGACATTGTATACTATTTGGCTGTGTATATGTGCCTTTTGTTTATATATTCATCGGTCTGTGGACACTTGAGTTGCTTCCATCTTTTGTCTGTGAATAATACTACTATGAACACAGGTGTGTAAGTATCCCTTGGGGACCCTACTTTCAAATTTTCAGGTATATATCCAATGCAGAATTGCTAGGATAATTCTATTTTTAATTTTTTAGGAAATGACATATTGTTTCCATAGCATATCCCATTTTGTATTCTTAATAGCTATGTACAATGGTTCTGATTTCTCCACATCCTCACCAACATTTGTTAATTTCTATTTTATGATAGTAGCCATTCTAGTGGGTGAGGTATAGTTCTTGTAGTTTTAGTATACATTTTCTGGTGAGAATTGATGTTGCATGCAGTTTTATATACTTACTGGCCCCTGTGTATGCTTTTGGGAAGTGCCTGGTGAAGTCTTGTCCTGTTCTATTTGGTTTCTTTGTATTGTTAAGAAGTTTTTTATATAACGAATATTTTCTCCTAGTGTGTAGTTTGCCTTTTCACTGTCTTATTGGTATCTTTTGATGCTTTTTTCCCAGTACTAACAGTGCTAAGCTCATATCCCTTAGCCCTTTTTAAATTTTATTTTGAAATGGGTTCTCTAAATTGTCTAGGCTAGCCTTGAACTTGTTAACAGTCCTCTTGCCTCAGTCTCCTGAGTAGCTGGGGTTTCTAGCGTTTGATACCATTCCCTAGCACTTTTAATGGTCTTAATGAAACCAGCTATGAATTTTTCTCTCACACTTAGTGCTTTCTTGTTCTGTTTAGGAGATCTTTGCTGTCTTTGGGGTTCTTTGTGCCTGAGTTTGTAGCCTGCCATGCAGAGATCAGGTTTTTAAGTGTTGAGGTTGCTCCACATGGACAGCATGAGATGGGGCTTGTTCTCAGACAAGAGGCAGTTCTTAAAGATGTAGAGCATGTCCAAACATAGCCATTCTCCATCATTACCTCTTGCTACTCAGTCTACACTTCCTTATCATAGGGTACCACCCATTGCTGGGTGGGGAGCAGTTGCCAGTCCTAGAGCTCCCAGTATTATATGTGTGTGTATGTATATATGTATGTATGTAGTACTAAGGATTGAGCCCAAGGCCTTGTGTATGTTAGGCAAATTCTTTACCACTGAGGTGCATTCATTCCAACCCCTTTTTAAAAATTTTGTTTCAAGATGCTATCTACTGAAATTGATCAGCGTGTCCTCTAAAAGTTTTAATCTTCCTTCTTCAGCCTTCTAAATACCTGGGATACAGGCATTTCAGGTGCCACTGTACTCAGATGTCAGGGTTATTTTTTAAAAGTGTCCTTTTTAATTACTGAAACATATGGATGCAATTTGTTTGGGAAATGTAGTAAATTAACTACAGGTTTAGTCTCCCTAATATGCTTGGGATCAGAAGTGTTTTGGATTTTGGACTTTTTTAGGTTCAGTCATATTTGTATCGGTGTAATATAACATGTCTTTGGGATGGGGCCCATGTATAGACAAATAATTCATGTAGGTTTCATTAGTACTTTATACATAACAGTTTGAAATTATTTTAAACAGTATGTTTGGTCTGTCCTTTTGGATTTTGACCTGTCACATGAAATCAGGTGTGGAATTTTCTGATTTTGGATTTTTCCATACTAGGTAATATAAAAGGGGTTTGAAAGAAATAGGAATTTTCAATAATATCCATGGAGGCAGATGCTGTGATTCATGTGATCTTCATTATTGCTACCCTTGTCACTAATTAGTACCCAGGGCCTCTCTAGAGTGGGAGGAACTATAGAGAAAAATGTGATGATAGCTTAGCATTAGGACAGTGGCAAAATAATGGGTTGGGTATCCATACCTCCTCTACTTGTATGTAATCTGTGCTAAATGATTTTTTCCTTGCTCCTGTTGCATCTCCAAGAACCATTGCTGCTGATTGGAGCCGTTTCTATCCTTTAGCCCCTGAACTTTTAATGTCCCTCAGGATTCTACCATTTGTTACTTTTCCCCAATAAATTGTATAGCTTTCCCTTGCAGTTCACATTGACTTTAACTTTAATATCTTGTGTGCTCTCTCTCTCCCTTTCTTTTTTTAGACAACCCCTCAGGTCTTTATCTCCTACTTATACTACGTGTCCACTATTTTAGGGTCTTGATCTCTATATCCTTAACTGCTTCCTGGACATTTGGATGTCTTGCAAGTACCATTATAGGAAGCATGGGTAGTTCTTCTCCAGTCTGCTCTGCTACTTTCCCACCTCAATGTATTTATCATGAATTTAGAATTCTGAAGTAGAAGACTTGGCACTGTCCCCAGTCCTCCTACACAACTTTCATCACCCTCACAGCCCATATTTAGTTGGTTGTCAAGGCTGCTGAGCCTTTCTCCTATCTCTGAAACATCTTTCAAAGATGTCTTCTCTTATTCACTGCCTTGTGGTTCAAGTTATTTAATCCTCCTTTAGGATGTAGTAATAGCCTCCTAATCAGTCTCTCTGATTTGTACTCTAGCCTCTAATCCATCTTCCACTTGTCATCAGTTTTAATCATGCCATTTCCTCCTTAAAGACAATTTGTAGCTCTCCACTGCCTACACAAGACATTCACATCCCATAGCATGATTTACAATATGAGACCCTTTGTTACTTGCCTCCATCTGTTTTTCCTGCTCCATCATCTGCCATGTCCTCCCTACACTCCATCTGTCATGAGCTATTTTCCATTCCTAGAACATTCCTTGAGTTCTTCCTCACATCTATGCTTTTGCACATGCTGTTTCTTCCACTTCTGATGTCCAGGGCTATGTGGCAAGTTGGCTGTTTTGCTTTTAAAAGGTAGCTCAAATGCAGTATCTTTGAGCCTTCCTATCTAAATAGATTTTGTTACTGAATTTTTTATTGTGGCTAGAGGAAGTAACTATAATTTCAGGAATCATTGTGTGTTAGTCTTTCTATCCTCAGTAACTACTGGGACAGTAATTGAAATACAGAAGGTATTTAATAAATATTTATGAAGTGAATTCATGAGGAATCCATCCCTTACTATCAGTTAGGTTTGGCTGCTTAACAAACCACCACATTACCAGGTTTAGTTAGCTATTTTAAGCCAACATTTATTTAGCTCTTGATTTTATAGGTTGGCAGTTTGGGCACCCAGCAGGGTGGTTCTTTGAATCTGCCTGGTCTCTTTCCTGGGATCAAGTTCATTCATGGGAGCAGGTTGGGAACTGGCTTTTGCAGGATGGCCTCAGCTCCTCTCTGCTCCATGTGATCTCTAATCTGGAACCCATGTAAAGCCAGGCTTGTTAACTGTTTGGCTGACAGGGTTCAAAGAAAGTGCAGAGGTATAGAAGGCCTCTTGCACATGAGACCTAGGTTTGTAACTGGTATAAAGTTACTTCCTATGAATGAATTCTATTAAAGCAAGTCACAAAGCCGGCCCTGATTCAGAATATGAGGAAATAGATTCCATCCCGTAATGGAAGGAGCTGCACTTATATTGCAAGAAACGGGAGGACAGAAGACAAGTACAATCACTGCCATTTTTGCAGGCAGCCTGGGAGAAAGAACATAGGCCAGCTATGTCCAGAAGATTGATTCCACTAGGTCACCCACGTGGTGGGCAGCTTTTACCTAACTTGTGGGTCTAATTGCACCTAAGATAAGCCCAAGATTGCCTCATGGTCTGGACATTCTCTGTTTTGCCTCTTCTTGGATCCTTAACCCTTATCCTTTTATTCTAGACATCCTCACTCTCCTTTTGGTCTTGATGTTTTGGGCTGGCCAAGTGGAAGTATCATTATACTGTGAAATGAGGAAGGAACTCAGCATTACTGGGTAAAACAGAAGCATCTTCCTTGCTTTTGTTTTTTATTTCTGGAAGCTTTGATGGATAGCTCTGGGCATAGGGGACTTTCAGATTGTGTGGCACCCTCAAGTGTTTGCCTCTGGTTTGTCATACAAATTTATTTAAAAGGCGTTTTCTGGGAGCCTGTAAAAAAGATGTGAATGATTGGGATTGTTCATCTGCCTTCTCTCCCTCACCATATGAGAAATTTAACATATCCTACTACTTAGAAATAGCCTACTAGTTACCTTATCAACGTTTTTATGCTTTTCCAGAGGTTATAAACTATTCAAAGTAGAAAGATGAATTTAATGTTTTTCATTTGCTTTTCATTCAAGTGTCCTTGTTATTTTGTGATATTGGGGATTAAACTCAGGGTGTTTACACTGATCTATGTCCCCAGAACATTTAAAAATTTTTTATCTTGACATACAAGGTCTCATCAAGTTGCCCAGATTGAGTTTAACTGGTCCTCTTACCTCAGCCTACCAGAGTACTGGGATTAAAAATGGTTGCTATCCCTTCCAGCTAAAAATATTTTTTTGAAGATTAGAGAACTTTAGGAAGAAGTCTAGGTATATGTAATTTATACATGTAGAAACTTAATCAAAATATGCTAAAACATACATGAAGTGACTTTAGGTTTCCAGAGATAGTATACGTTATTGGATAGTTTGAGCTAGGATTTGGCTTTAGTATAACTCTGCTTATTTTAGTAGAGTCATTAGAAATAGTAAAAATAAAGCAGATGCAGGGCTAGAAGAGTGGCTTCTTGGCAGAGTAATTGCCTTGCATGTACGAGGAGCTGGGTTTGATCTCCAGCACTAGAGAGAAATGATTGCCTCATTCATGTCCATTTATAATAACCCTAGAGATGTAGATGAACTATGAAGTGACCAAAAGCATAAAGAAATAGAAAGCTCTTAAAGGCCCTAAGGTTCTATATGACCACACAGTGACCTCTCACTGCCTCATATTACTCTCAGATTGAATCCTGGAACTGCTAGAGGCACTGAAAACGTTCACACCTAGAAGAATTCTGCCAGTGTAATACGCTGTGATATTTGCGGATGAAAATAGAATTTTAATTTGTTAAACAGTCTTAAAATTTTCTATTTAGAAATGTTTTTCATTTTTAATTTTCAGAGAGTGAGCAATTTGGTTCTTATCTCACTATAACATTTTAGACTAGTTTCTCTTTGGATCTCTGCATAACCTTCATTTTTCAGTTAAAATGACATGAACTCAGATGACCATAGTTTGATATTTTTAGAGACTACAACAATTTGAGTTTGCAATCATTATTATCTATTAATAACTTATCAAATGAGATATTTTAACAGACTGTAAGAGGATACTAATTGAGATAGTATTTATGGGCACCCATGTTTCTCTCTGGGTGTAGTGTTGAATGCCTTTATCCCAGCAGAAGCTAAGGCAGGAGGAATGCCATGAGGTGGAGGCCAGCATGAACTACGTAGTGAGACCCTACCTCAAGGCCCCCCGCCACCAAAAGAGCTATTTTCAACATTCATTACAGGAATTCTTCATAGGCTGTATTTATTGGTATGTGAATACATAGTATCATGTGTGGGCTCTGTGAGTATGAAGGTTGATGTCTCATTGGTATTGGAAAATTCTCAGCTATTGTCTTTTGGAATTTTCTAAAATACATTTTATTATTGCCTCTTTTACATGTATGCAATATATTTTAATCATGTCCATCTTATTACCCTGTCTTACACCTTTTTCTCCTTATTTTCTTCCTCTTATCTAGTAATAGTCTCCATTTTACCTTTATGTCACCTGTTACAGCTTCTACATGCTATTAGGGGAAAAATTGATACTTCTTGTGTTGGCTTATTTCACTTAACATGATCTCAGATTCTATCCATCTTTGATCTTTGTCCAAATGACTTAATTTCATTCTTTGTGGGCCAGGGATTTAGCTCAGTGGCCTAAGTGCCTGCCTGGCAAGCATGAGGTTGTGAGTTCGATCCCCAGTACCGGAAAAAAAAAAGTAAATATTTCATTCTTTGTGGCTGAATAATACTCCATTTTGTTATGGGTGTGTGTACTGCACACTTTCAAAAATTTTCTGTCACAGCTAGTGAATCTTCTGCCTTATTACCTCCTGGCTTTCCAGAGAAAAGAAATCCTTTTTTTTTTTCTGGTCAGCTTTTTGCCTCCCCCACCTTTTTTTTGTCTTTTTAACACAGGATCTTGCTATGTAGTTCAGGCTGGCCTTGGGTTCACTTTGTAGCTCAGGCAGGTCTTGAAATTAGCCCTTTTTTATGTTTTGAGTTTCAATACATGTAGGTGTTTTCCTTTAACTTTTGTTTTCTTGTTTACTAAATCTGTTCTTTTTATTGCCCTGCAATATGGGGTACTGGGCACTAAATCCCAGCTTTGACATTAAGCTACATCCCTAGCAGCCCTCCTGCTCATTTTTGAGACAGGTGTTACTAAGTTGCCCTGGCTGGGCTTGAACTTGTGATCTTCCTGCCTCAGCTTCCCAGAGTGCTGGGATCACAGTTGTGTTATCACCACACCTGGCTTTAATGTTGTCTTTTGCTATCTCCAGTTTTGTTACTAAATCTATTCAGTGAATTAATTTCAGATGCTGTTTTGTTTTTCCTGTAGTGCTTGGAATGGAACCCAGTGCCTCATCATGCTGGGCGAGGACTCTGACACTGAGCTGCATCCCTATCCCTGTATTTTCCTTAATTCTGGATATTTTGTTTTTCTAAGATGTCTGTTTGATTGCAAGACAGATTCCAGTTTACTCCTGAAATTACTACTTTTTGTGTATTCTTTTTTTTCCTCTTACATTCTTTAATCAATTGATCATAGTTATTTTAAGGATCTTGCCTGCTAAATCCAGTATCTGGAATCTGTGGGTCTGTGCCTAAATTTTTTTCTCTTAAATGTTAATATTTTTTTACAGTGCTTCTAATAATGTGTGTGTGTGTGTGTGTGTGTGTGTTTTGTGTTTGAGACAGGGTCTTGCTTGGTAGTTCAGGATGGCCTTGAACTTACTATATAGCCCAGACTGCACCCCCAACTCGCAGTGGTCCTCCTGTCTTAGCTTCCTGAGGACGATGATTAAAGGTGTGCACCACTATACCAGACTTTAATAGTATATTTTATACTGGTTATTATATCCAGAACAACCTTCCTTATCCTAGATTATTTCTTCCTCAAGAGAAGATTTCCTTCATTTCTCCTGTTAGAATGAAGGGCGGATCATTTTTTTGGGTGGGCTGATTATTTTTACTCCATTGAGAACTGAGCAAAGTCAAGACCATATTGCAGTTGTAGAAAGGCTCAGTTTAGCTTTCATTGTCTGGGTTCATCAGGCATAGATATTCTGCTTTTGGTTGAAAATCTAGGGGATCTTTCTTTGTTTTCTTAGTCCTGAAACAGTGGGAGATTTGATGCTAGTCATGGAGGTTTGTGCTTAGCTTCCTGCCCCCTTAAATTGAAATTCTTGAAACTAGTCATTAAGTACGATGTACTGAAGAACTCTTGGTCCAGTAAAACACTGAAGAACTATAAAAGACCTTCCTCTGCTTTCTAGAAATCCTCAGCCTAATATCTGACTCCCTTTTCCAGCCCCAGAAATGAGAGCATTTCCTACCTGTCACCTTAGCATTTGAGTGTTCACCATAAACCTTTGCTGAATCTCTTTGTTCTTGGACAAATCAGCAGGATTCTCTTCCTCTGACATTCTTGTCTTTGTCCCATTCTTGTCTTTGTTCCTTCTAGTCTAATGGAAACCTCATGCTATTTTTCTGCATAAACTGGGTCAGATGAGATTTTGTTTCCTAATATGCATCATTTGCATGTCCTCATCTATTCACTTTTGTAGTCTTCTGTTTAAATATTAAACATTTTCAGCTTGCTGGTATAAA
This sequence comes from Hydrochoerus hydrochaeris, assembly GCA_004027455.1. Classification (NCBI taxonomy): domain Eukaryota; kingdom Metazoa; phylum Chordata; class Mammalia; order Rodentia; family Hydrochaeridae; genus Hydrochoerus; species Hydrochoerus hydrochaeris. Next base: position 223,188 of record PVLA01001481.1, on the reverse strand, counting down.
AGTAATTTTGGTGGTAAGCACCTGCTGACTCATTACAGCATTTCCAAGGAGAAGAATGAGAATAGAGTACTTAGATGATATGGCTCTCTTCAAAATATTTTCCTTGCACTTTTTTAGTTTTTAATTTTAATTTGTTTAGAAAATACTTTGAAGGTAGAAGATGGTAAAGGAGGTAGTTTCATTTGGTTTATCCTCAGATGGATTCCTTATTGGTCACATTTACTTTGCTTTTGTAATAAAAGGCATGAGTATCATTATAAGCCCTCCTATTTGAGGAGATTTGCTCCAGAAAATTGTAGTACTACTAGCAGCCAGCGTCCATATGGTTTGCACATGTAAAAACAAGAGAATAAATTCCTCTCACTTAAAGTTGAACCATTTCACGATTAAAGAGTGATTCTAAAAATTTCATTTGAAGCTGTGTAAGAGTTGGCCACGTTAAGTGCCTCAGGCCTCAAGGAGATCCTGAATTCTAGGGTTCACTTTGCTTTCCACAAGCCATTTGTCCCAGGAAAGGCTTCTTGTTTCCTCATCCTGAGATGAAGACATGGATACATGTCACTTAACAAAACAGGTTAAATTCTGTAAAAAATGTCATTAGGCTGGTGATGCTATTGTGCAAACATCATGGCCTATTTAGATAAGCCTAGGTGATACAGCCAAGTATTATGTGCTGTACATAATGGTACATGCTATACTTTTGTGTACACCAGCTGATGCTGACATTCACTGTGTTCTGGTTAACACTGATAGGGGTGTTTTAGCTTGAATTATTGACCGAAACATCTGAACACTGCATGACTGTAGTTGAATCCTCATGCTTTACTTCTCAAACCTTTGGATTCCAGTGAATCATTCATCACTTGGAAATTAAGTTTGTATTTATATTTTGTTGCCAAGATCAATTATAAGAATAAAAGTATGCAAATTTCTTTGGATTCATTTAAATTTTGTGTTTGTGATGTCTAATGGAAAAACAAGGTGTTGTGTGCCTGTGACTAAGAAAGAGCATGAAAAAACAAACAGCAATTTTAAATACTCAGTCAACCTGGATTCAAGTCCCAGGTTTGTCAATTATCTGCTTTGGGATCTTGGAACCCCAACCTCTATGAGCCTTACTTTCCCCAATAGGAAAATGGATAGAACAGAGTAGTATTTGTCTCATATGCTATTGTAAGAATCAAGTAAAACTTCTTCATATGTGAAGACTTTCTAAGCAATAAAGAGCTGTAAATATATCAATTTCATTAGAAGTAATGACAGTTCCTGTCAGTAGCCATCTGTTTGTTATGTCTACCACTATCAAAAGCAAGATGTGAAAATGGCTCAAGTGTATTGAAACTATGTACACCTTTTGTTTTCACAGCTCAAATTTGTTTTTGTGGTTATTTTGTTTTGTTTTTTTAAGCAGGAAAGCTGACAAATCTATTTAAGGTATGAGTTGTCACCTTGAAGACATCAAAATGTACAGCCAGAAGGGAGAGTTTGTCTTATCATATCTCCCATTTGAAGATTTAGTTCATGAAGTTTAACTGACCTAGTCTAAGGTAACAGTTGTATTTCAAAGGCAAACCACAACAACTAAGGCCAGTTAATAGTTTTTTGGGGGGGTTAAATACCACTTTGTGAAATTCTGTAGTTTGGATCAAAGAACAAGTAAAATGAAGGATATTTTTCTTTGGTTTTTAATCATGAGAATTCTCTACTTCCCACAGCTTTAGCTTCCATTTATTCCTTCCATGGTACTGTACAAACACAGATTGGTGCTTGGTGTTAGCTCAGAGAAGCCTTCCAACCTTGTCCTACCTGTTTCATTCCTTCTTCATATACTCCACCTCTCTCTTGACCCCTTCTTGTTCCCTCTTTCTTGTCCTTCCCTTTTTTGTCCCTTGTTCCCTTACTATGTGTTGTCATTTTGTATTCTGGCCTTTTTAAGGGTCACAATACAAAGTGATCTTGTCCATCAGTGACCTAATTGTGAGCTCTTATGACCAGTCTTCAGTGGCATTGGTCTGTCTTTTTACTTGCTGCCCAAGTTCTGGCCACTTTCTTCTTTTTTTTTAGCTTATATAATCTCTCAGGACTTAGGGTGATTCCCTTCTTGAACCTTTGTAGTTTTTGAATTACTCTTCTTCAGTGGAATTCAACAGGAACCAGCAGTCCCCTTCCCACTCTGCTCCCTTTTGTGTTAGCCAGCATGGTGGACTGTTTGCTCACAACTTCGAACTCTGTTGAGCTTTGCACTTTTAGCCTACTGTGTGTCTTCCCTTCTATAAACATACAGGCCAAACATCTTCATGGAAGCCTTCACCAGCAACCCTGGTTGCAGCGCCTCAGAACTTTACTTGTAGCCCACATTCTACATTATCCTGTCTACCATGTTGAATAAATGAGGGGAAATACTTATCTATGTAAGGTACACTTCATATAGATAAGAATCTTCCATCTCCCTTTCATTTTCTCTCCTCCTCTCCTCTCCCCTCCCCCTCCCCTCCCCTCCCCTCTCCTCTCTCTTCCTCTCCCCTCCTCTTTTCTTACTTTTTTTCCTCTCACTTTCACTCTCTCCCCCTCTCTTCTCTACTGAGGGTTGAACCCAGGGCCTTTGCATTGTGCTACATTATCAGGCTTTTATTATTGCTATTACTATCTTTTTTTTATTTAAACAGAAAAGAAAAACAGGAAAAAGATAGAAATCCTACAGAATTTCAAGAAAAGAAGATAAACAGTATCACTAGTTGATAAATTACATATTGTTTTTTGGAAATAGTTATTCAAGTTACAGAATTAAAGCACACAAAGTGGACACTCAAGCAGTGAGAGTACAAACAGATTGGTTCAACAATCCCACAAGAATCTAGAAATATAGTCATCAATCCCACACACCTAAACATGCATGCAGCTATATCTTTATAGCACTTCCTATTCCCTCTTTTTTTACAATAGTAATTACACATTTTAGAAATTCTATTTAAAGAGAAGAAAAGAAAGCAAAACAGAAAAAAGGGTAGCAACAATACAGAATTCTAAAAGAAAGAAACAAAAAGGAGAATGAGAAAAAGCCCCAAAAAGAAATCAGTAATTTATAAATTACATACTGTCATCCTGGATGTAGTTATTCAAGTTACTAACTTAATGGGTACATAGTAAATATTCAAACAGTCAGACTACAAACAGTTCTGCTCAAAGATCTAACAAAGATTCAGCAATATGGTCATCTATTTTACACATTCAAACATACATGAAGTTATATCACTTAGAGCACTTTCTTTTCCTCTTTTTTACAATAGCAATTACACATTTTGGTTTTATTACTCTTGTAGTCCTTATTTATTTTTAACTAGAGACACAATATGACATTTATAAATATGATTCTTACTTATTTCACTAATGAGGATAGTCTCAAGTTGTCTCCATTTGCCTATGAAGGCCTCAAGATCCTTTTTTATAGCTGAGTAATATTCCATTGTATAAAAATGCCACATCTTTTTCATCCACTCTGCAGTTGATGGGCATCTTGGTTGTTTCCAGGATTTAGCTATCACAAATTGTGCAGCTGTGAACATGGGTGCACATATATCACTGTGATATGAACTTTTCAGTTCTTTGGGGAAAATACCCAGGAGGGGGATAGCTGGATTGAATCGGGCTTCCAATCCTAGTCTTCTGAGAATTCTCCATATGGATTTCCATAATGGTTGCACCAGTCTACATTGCCACCAACAGTGGAGCAATGTTGCTCCCCCCCCCGCAGCCTCACCAACATTTGTTATCAGTTGATTTCTTGATGGCAGCTATTCGCTCTAGAGTAAGGTGAAATCTCAATGCTGTCTTAATTTGCATTTCTGAAATGACCAGTGATGGTGAACATTTCATGTATTTATTTTCCATTTGTATATCTTTCTCTGCGAACTGTGTGTTCATCTCAGATGCCCATTTTTGGAGAGGGTCTTTGAATTTGGGGGGCTTGATGTTTTTCAATTCTTTATATATTCTGGACACAAGTCCTTTGTCTGAGGGGTTTCTGGTTAAAATATTTTCCTACTCTGTTGGTTTTCTTTTCACTCTGTTGGTGATTTCCTTTGAAGTGCAGAAACTTTTCAATAACGTGAGATCCCATTTCTGATACTTTGAAGTTTTTCCCGTGCAGTTTGCGTTTTGTTCATGAATTCTCTCCCTACCCCTATGTCTCCAAGACTTCTACCTACCTTGTTTTCCAGTAGATTTAGTGTTTCTGTTTTTTTTGAGGTCTTTGATCCATTTAGACTTTAGTTTTGTGCATGGTGATATGCACGGATCTAGTTTCAGTCTTCGGCATGTAGAGAGCCAATCTTTCCAACAGCATTTATTAAAGAGACTATTCTTCCAGTGGACATATTTAGCCCCTTTGTCAAATATCAGGTGGCTGAGTGTCTTTGTAGTTGTGCTTGCATCTTCTAATCTGTTCCATTGATGCTCATGTCTCTTTCTTTGCCAGTACCAAGCTGTTTTTATCACTGTGGCTTGATAGTACTGTTTCAAGCCAGGAATTGAGATGGCTCCTGCCTTGCTTTTGTTGCCTAGAATTGCATTTGCTATTCTAGGTTTCTTCTGTTTCCAAATGAATTTTAGTAGTGTTTTCTCTAGATCTGTGAGGTATGTCAATGGTATTTTGATTGGGATTGCAATAAATCTGTATAACAGTTTTGGGAGTATGGCCATTTTCACAATGTTGGTTCTTCCTAACCAAGAGCAAGGAATGTCCTTCCATTTTCTAATATCCTCTTCAATCTCTTTTTTCAGCGTAGTATCATTTTCAGCATATAGGTCTTTTACATTTTTAGTTACGTTGATTCCTAAGTATTTCATTTTTTTAGATGTTATTGTAAAGGGCAATATTTCCATAATTTCTCTCTCAGAGTTTTTTGTTTGTGTACAGGAATGCTATTGATTTTTGAGCATTGACTTTGTATCCATCTACACTGCTGAACTTGTTTATTACCTCTAGCAGTCTTTTAATGGAGTTTTTTGGGTGTTGTATATAGAGTATCATGTCATCTGCAAATAGTGATAATTTAACTTCTTCCTTTTGTATCTTTACTTCTTTTATCTCTCTCTCTTGTCTGATTGCCCTGGCTAGTTAGTGTTTCCAGAACTATGTTGAAAAGGAGTGGTGATAGTGGACATCCTTGTCTTGTTCCTGATTTTAAAGTGAAAGCTTTTATTACTATCTTTTGAGACAGAATCTTGTTTAATTTCTGATTTGCCCAAGGTGAGCTGCAACTTAAAATCCTCTTGTCTGCATTTCCCCAAGTATAAGATGAGCAAAGAGGGACTCGGGATTATCAGCCAATTTATTAAGTATTATTTTATATGAAATACCCCAGTATGGTACATAGGCTAATGGTCTTCCAAAGATATCTATGACCTAATCCCTGGAACCTGTGAGTATATTACATGGCAAATGGAAGGAATTAAGATCTCTACACAGCTGCCTTTAAAATAGGGAGATCAAGACTGGGGATATAAAGTCTGAGTCTGATCCCCGTTACCAAAAAAAAGGAGATCACTATGAATTATCTACTTATGCCCAGAATAATCACAAGGTTCTTCAAAAATGGTCTGTGCTATAAGAACTCTTATGTGAATCTGCAGACTCTTGAGGGTCTTAAATTGCCTTGAATATTATCTATAGCTAATACTTCATTGATGTAATCCTTTCTATAAGGGATATAATTATATACATTTTCTGTGATACTAGCTGTAATGAAAGAAAAGTACTTTTTCTGAATGCTTATGAGTCAGGTGCCATATATATATATATATATATATATATATATATATATATATATTTTGTAAATGTGCTAAATAACCAAAGAAGTAGATCCTTAAGTCCTGAGGAAATGCACATAGAGGTTAACTTATACAAGGTCATGCTGCTAGTAAAAGTATACTGAGGTATACTGATGTATACTGATACTGAGGTTTTATTGTGCAGTGAAAAGCAAAATTCTGAGATGTGGTATTTTCACTCTTGCAAAAGCATGCTTAAGGTTTATGCTACCTGAGATTTTTTATTTATTTATTTTATTTTGTTTTATTTTTTTGCAGTACTGTGGATCAAACTCACAACCTTGTGCATGCCAGGCAGGCGCATTAAAAAGTCTTGCTTTTGATTTTGAAAGTTGAATATGAATGGCACTGAGGATGAAATCAAGGAGGCACTAAGCTATGCCCACTGCCGTTTTTATTGAGGTAGTCTTCCTCTAAGTTAATCAGTATGGTTTGAACTTAAGATTTTTCTGCCTCAGCCTCCTGATTAGCTGAGACTACATATGAGTGCCACTGCCCCGGGCCTAGGTTATTTGGTTTTTAAGTTCAGATTCTGACTTTGGGCTTGGTCTCTGTCTAAAATAGACCCATGATTACCTCTGAATTGCAAGGTTTAACAGATATAATGTGTGGAAAGCATGATGTACATCGCCTGGCATGTCATAAATAGGCTGCCAGCAAATGCTAGTTTCCTCTAAAGATGAAATTTTTCCATGGACCAAATGTGCTTTTTTGGTGTTACACTGTGGATGGAACTCATCCTCTTTAGGTTTTTAACCAAAATGTTCATAATGCTATATATTCTGGCCACTAAAGAAAAGATGGACAAGTCTGTAGATTGTACTTCTTAAGTCCTCTTTTTTAAAAAATATTTTTTGTGGCTCTGGGGATAAGTCCTGGACCATTTAGCTATGTATACTCACAGCTCAAATCCTTTTATTTTTTTTAAATGCACTCATTACTGATGACCTAATTTAAAAATTCCTGGCCTTACATTGAAAATGCTGCTTTAAGAAAATACTGAAATTGTTTCTTTATAAAAAATAGAAGTATATTTCTCACTGTTCTGGAGCCTAAAAACTCCTAAGTTCAAGGCATCAGCAGATAATTTGTGTTATCAGTGCTTGTTCTCTGTTCTGTGGGTGGTGTTTTATTGCTGTATCCTCACCTGACAGAAGGCTAGAAAGTGCCAACTAGGTTCCCTCAAGCCATTTTGTAAGGACGATAATTTCTAGATTAATTCCAGGTTGAATCTGGATTCTATACTGTTGGTCCATGACATCTTTTTTGGATTATTTGAATGTATCCATTTTACAAGGTTAAAATGAAACAGTGTTATTAAAAATGAACTAACAGCATTTAGAGTCTTTACAACAAAAAGAAATCTTGAGCAGAAGAAACTGTTTTTGTCTCTTGTCCTTGTTTTTTGATAATAACCTTGTTTTTGAATTTTGTTTTCTATGTATGTACGTCCGAGGATCTAATTCACTGGAAGAACAGTGTGGATGTACTATGGTTGTTTGAAAGTCCTTAATACACTTTCACTTTCCCAACCAATGTGAACTATTTGTGTGGTTTGTGGAGCCAAATCTATGCTTGCTTTTGTAAATAAATTTTGAATAGTACTTTCAAGATACATTGGTATAGAGTATGCTTGGTATCAACAATAGAGTATGTAGCTGTGTGTGTGTGTGTGTCTGTGTGTGTGTGTGTGTGTGTGTAATGGAGAAAGGTGAATGATGAATTCTGAGGTGTTTTTTCATTAAAGAGAAAAAATAAGTCCAAGTAATAAATGGTTTGTAAATTTTCTTTTGGGAAATTACATACTTGTTAGGACCTTGGCCATAGGTTAACATGATCTTTGTCATGTTGAGAAATTTTTTTTTGTTTTGTGGGTACTGGGAATTCAAACCAGGAGTGCTGAGCAGCATCTATCGCCTTTGTGTGTGTATCTGTGTGTGGGTGTCTGTATATGGGCATGTAACATTTGCAGTTATGAGGAACTGAATTTAAGACTATCTCACTGAGCTATATCCTTTTTTAAGTGTGTTATATAAAAATTTTTTGAGGCATAGTCTCAACATAAAAGTTGTTAACTTGCTCAGGCTGGGCTTGAATTTGTAGTCTTCCTGCCTCAGTTTCTCAGAGTGTCAGAGTGTTGGGATTACAGGTGTGGTCTACCAAGCTCTGCATCTTTTGGTGAACAGGGTCTGTTTAGGTTGCCTAGGCTGGCCTTGAATTTGAGATGCATTTGCCGCAGCCTCCTGAGTACCTGGGAGTACAGGTTTGTGCTACTATGCCAGGCTATGGACCTATTTTAAGTCATGTAAGCAATCCTTTTTAGTGTTCTGAAGATAATGTTTACTTTACTGTAAAAGTGCAGTATTTCATCAGTGAATTGCTTGTTTTTTTTGGTAATGAAGTGAACCCAGGGCCTTTTATGTATGTGTGTATTTGGCACACTCTCTACCACTGAGCTACACCTAAACCTTGTATGTATTTCTTTATATCTCATGGCTGCATGCTACTTCCTTCAGATAGCTCCTAGTATGTTCCCTGGGAACTCTGCAACTATAGGATCTTACTACCCTGGAGTGCCTCCTGGTGGCGGCTGGAGTCCTCCATGTATGACCACCTCTGTCATGAGGAAAGTGAATCTTGGTGATACACACCCAGTACCACCCACAGTAAGAAACCCCATCATGTACTTAAGAAATCATAAACTAGGTCAACTTGTTGGTGGATCGAACATGGAAAAAAATCCCCTATTCTACTAATTTTCAAAGTCCCCCTTCACTGTCTGTAGTGTAAAAGAAATCATTAAAAGAAAAATATTGTGGGAAAGTGAATGTACCTTGAGATCATAATGTTAAGTGAAGTAAATTAGATGCAGAAGCTTATCACATGGATTCTCTTATATTGAGTAATTCAACATTTAACAGCAAACTAAATCCCAAAAAAGGCTCTTCAGAGTTGTTTATTCTTGTTTTTTTGCTTATGATTTTATTTTACTTTGCCAGCACCAGTTTCATTTAGCTACCAGACTAACAGGCTAAAAAATACAGAAAACATGTAAGACAATTATACTCAAGCAAAATTTTAAATGCCCCCCCCCCCTTTTTTTTCCGTACCGGGGATTGAATTTAGGACCGTGTGCTTACAAGGCAAGCACTTATGCTGCTGAGCTAACTCCCTGGCACTCGACGCAAAATTTTAAATACTTTTTCTCTTTTTTTTCCTATTGGCTGTCTTTTAATTCTCATTTCTGATGAGCATCATTACTGAAGGAGTATAAGAGAAGGAACTACTATTGTATCTCCCATCTAACTGACCAGTTTTCTTTGGCAGTTATTAATCCATCACTCACAAATAAGCTAACAGGAGGCTCTTTGTGCAAAGAATTACATCCGGTGTCTTATTTTTCAGCTAAGTTATTTCTGGAAGAAATATTTGATAAAGCCTTTGGCCCTACCAACATTCCATGCATTCAAGTAACTATGATGGTTAATAGCTAAGTTCCTACCTAAAGATTATAACATTATCACAGTCTGAAGGTTTATATCATTTATTTGCAACTATTTTCACAAGTGCTAAAATTAATGTGCAGAAATAACTAAACAATCAGTTTTGCTATACATGCAGGGAATTAATGTCTTTAGCTTCAAAATACAATAATAAGGAGCCAACTTATGATCCATCTTACTGTGCTATAAAACTTTCACTATTCTACCTGAATTGAGGATAAATAAAGGTGTATTACTTAAAGGAACTGAAACATCTGAAACGGCACAAATAGCACTTCAGAGATGTTTGAAACTGTGGTTTTCAGCTAAATGTTCCCATAGTTTTAAGACATATTCTTCCCTGGATATTGTACCAAGGATAGTATTGCTGTGAGCAATTTGCAACAGATTTGTGTGGTTGCTATGTGCAAAAACCCTTAGAATAAATGAGTGGGAAATCAGGAAAATTTTGGAAAATAAAGGAAGCCCTAGAACTTACATAGAAATTCTGCAGGAAATGGACCAAAAAAAGTCACACTTTTGGTACTGCTTTTTATTAAGGATTACTTTTTAATACAATTGTAATGGAAGACCTCAGTACCCCACTGTCACAAATAGATCAACTAGATAAAAAAATGGACAAATAGTCAGAACTGAACCAAACCTATGAACAAATGGACTTAGTAGGTGTCTGCAGAATGTCCCACCCTACAATATCAAAGTACACATTCTTCTCAGCTGCAGATGGGACCTTTTCCAAAAAGGCCACATATAAGCTTCTAGAACATGCTTAAGTAAATGGAAAAGAATTGAAATTATCCCATGCATATTATCAAACCATAGTGCAATGAAATTAGAAATCAATGGCAAAAACCCCCACAAAAATTACATAAACACGTGGAAACTAACACCCTGCTGAACAATCAGCCACAGATGAAGTTAAAAGAAGAAATTAGACAGTTTCTACAAATAAATGATACTTCTAGTACAACATACTGGAACTTATAGGATACAATGAAAGCAGTCCTACGAGGGAAATTTATAGTGGTGAATTCTAACATCGGGAAAATAGTGAGCGCAAATAAACAATGTAATGCTGAACCTCAAAGTACTAGAAAAAGATGGAGTAATTTTTAAATGTTAGATTTTGAGTGGCTTTCTGATGCATCATCGACTTTGTATAAAGTTGCAAGAAAATTGCAAAGCCCTGAGAGAAAGCTCTGTAATTCTGTTTCTTTTCCTAGCATGGAAATTCCCTAATACACTTTTCAGATGAAATACAGTGATCTAGAGAAGTTAATTGTATGTATTTTTAAATTACATTTTATCAAATATTCTTGAGCATAGAGTTGTTTAAATGACAGCTTGAATCTCTTGGGTTGTCCTTCACCTGAGTTTTCTTTCTCCTTTTAAAAAGGCCACATGTATGTTCAACATGTCTCATACCTATTTTGTTTGCTTTCATTTTTCAAAATGGTCTATTTTTCAAAATTTTATGTCTAGAAATTGACAATATATATAAAAATACTTTGTGCTTCGATATTCTGTTAAACCATCTTGCTTTAAACCCTTTAAAACTGTAATGATTTCTGTGATTTTTCTATGAACATAATTTTATCTACATGTTTTTTTCCTTCCTTTTAAATTATTGGCTCTTTCTTGCATTACTGCAGTGATCAGGATCTCCAGTAAGAGGTAGGCACCTTGTCATTCTTTTTTCTAAGAGAGTGCTGTTAATGTTTTGCTGTTAACTATGGTGTTTCTTACAGGTTTTTGGCAAGCAACTTTTCCAGAATATGTTGTTTTCTTTTCATTTTTTACATTTAAACAAATTACCAATTGATGTTACTTCTATATCTATTGTGAGGAGATTGAGTTTCCTAATTTAGTTTGTTTGTTTGACAAGTTAATTCGATGGGACTTAAATTTAAAGTATGCATGGAATCCTGATTTAAATCCAGTTTAATCAGGGTCTATTACCACTTTTAAATAATGAGACTTTTTTTATTTTAAAGAGGGTAAAATTAAACATAAGAAAGCAAAACAAAACAGAACACAAAAAAGCAGTGTAAGAGACAAATTTCAAAGCAAGTCCATCAGAGACCTTCACTATCATATTGTCTCTTGTTTTCTTCCAACTAGATGTCCATATCGTCACATACAGAGAATTCACATGAAAAAAACATAATATAGAACAGGATAAGGAAGGCGTTTTAGGTGTTCAAGACCCGAAAATAGGGAAGTCAACAATGACTGTCATAGTGTCTCTCATTCTTTTCAAAATAGCTGTCCATACCTTCATGTATATTGAAATTAAACAATAAAAAACAGATTAAAATCACTCTTAACAAAGAGTAACAGTATTGCTGGATTTCACATAATGATGGTATGGAATCAGCACTGGGTACTGCAGTGTCTGTTTCTTCAAATTGTTCTTTTCATCATGCATTATATACTCAGTTCTCATAAGCTGTTTATAGGTTCTACGCATGCATGAGTTTCTACATGTATTTCTATCCTTTCTGTATTAGAGGGAAAAACAAAACATAGCAAGACAAAACAAAACAAGTTCCTATAAAACATGAAATGAAAAAGTCATATAAAAGCACAGTACAAGGTGATCTACAATGGTTACTATGTTGTCTCTTGTTATCTTCAATAGAATTGTCCATATAATCATGCCTAATTGAATATAGCAGTACATAACAATATTAATACAACCAAAACATTGTAGACAGTGTAAAACTTCAAAAGCAGGTAATAATCAAACCAGAGTGGGTATCCTAGTGAATCTTGTCATCATCAGTGTAGTTACCTATACTCTTAGACTTGATACTATCAGTTGTAACAGCTTTGAATAAAATCTGTCAATACAAAACAGCAATCTAACAAACCAGATTCAATTAAGATCAGTCATGTTAAAACAATGTAAGTTATACAGGTCTTCAGATTAAGTTAACAAGAAATTAAGGATGATTACTGTATCCTGCTATTTTTGGGATAGCTATCTGTGTCCTCAAATCTAGTACAAGTAGACAGACTGGAACAGAATATAACCCTTCTAAACACAGCAGTGTGAGTAATGTGGATTGTAAATCCTGATACACTATTAACAATATCCTCTTCCTTCTTTTCTTGGACTATTCCTCCCCTTTCACTCCCACAGGTTGCTGCGCATTTTGGGTCCCACAACTCTCTCAGTTTTTAGATTGGGGGGGGGCAACCTGTTACTTACATAAGTGGTTCCGAACCTTCTCACTCCTGGACTTGATCTCAAGTTGTATTCCTTTACCTACAAAAGCCTCAAGGTTTTCGTTCACTATAGCTGGGTGTAGTTTTCTACTGCACATAAGTATCCTCTCTTTCCAGCCTATCTGCAGGTGCTTGTTGAGTTGCCCCTATTTTCTCTATGGTTCCCTGTCACATAGAGCACTGTTTTCTCATATTTGATTTTCAGTCCATAAACCCTCTTTCAGGTTGATTATATCTCCTATACAGAGCATCTTGATGGACCCTACCTCCTGATCTACTCTGCCTGTATTTTTTCTTAGTGTATCAAGGCCATCTATGTTCGAGATTGTAGCCAACCTTCTTTGCCTCATTTCTGCTATGCTATCTTTCTGCCATTGATCATCTACTTGTCTGTTTCATTCAGCTGCCTGCACCATTCATTGAGGCCTCTCTGCCACTGTTCCTGAAATCCTGGAATTTTTTTCTCTCTCTAGATTATCCTTCAGTATTCTCTGTAGGGTTGGATTGGTGGTCACAAAGTCCCCCAGTTCCTCTTTGTCATGGAAGCGTCTTGTTTCTTCATTAATTTATAGTGATAGTTTTGCAGGGTACATCAATCTGGGCTGGAGGTTATTTTCTTTCAGGGCTTATTTCACTCCAAGCTCTTCATTTGATAGTCTGTGTTGAGAAGTCTTCCATGATTTCGATGGATTTTCCTTTATAGGTGACCTGTTTCTTTTCTCTGATGGCTTTTAATATTGTTTTTATATTGAATTTCTGGTATCTGGATTATTATATGTCTGGGTGTAGTTCTGATTTGGTTGTAGGTGGCTGGAGTCCTGTGTGCCTCATATATCCGAATATCATTTTCTTTTCCTATGCTTGGGAGTTTTCTTTAATTATTTCCATGAATAGCCTTTGTATTTCCTTTGTTTTTACTCCTGATTCTTCATTCACATTTCTTATTCTTAAGTTATAGATTCTCTTGTCTTCTGTCTAGTATTGTTACTGCCTGTTTCCTTGTTATTTTTAAGAGATCTTTCCTTTCATGATCACACATTGCAAACCTGTCTTCAAGTTTTGATAGTCTATCCTTAGTTTCTTTCCAGTAGTTTTGCCAGGTTTCAATGGAGTTTTTAATTTCCTGGTAATCTCTTTGAATCTGCTTCATATGTTCTAGGTTTTCTTTATATTCTTTATCAAACATTTCTGTCTTTTTTGTGTTCCTCCCTTCTTCCGTCTGACTTCTTAAGAGGTGCTTAGCATTTCTTTTATTAATCTACTTATATCTTGCTTTACCTGATTTAATATTTCAGTTTTGAGCTCGTCTACAAGGTCCCGAAGATATCTCTTAATGTCCATTGAAACCATGTGTGATGTTGCATGTTTTCTGCCCTCAGTCTCTTTTGTATTTACCTCTCCTGGATCAATGTTCTCAGGGTTTTGGGCTGGGGGCTTTTTCTTGTTTCTTTCTCTTGTCATGTTTTTAGTTTCTTCCATACAGGTGTATAGTGGAGGTCCCAGCCCACTTTATTTTTTTGTTTTGGTTCTTCTGAAGCACGCTGGCGAGGGATTTTTGCCCCCTCCAGTTTTCTCTTGGTCACTGAGGTGCAAGCAGGGGCAGCGTATGCTGGCCCCTCCCCACCGGGCCAGTCAACCTTCGGGAGTCTTCAGTGGTTTAGTGTGTGTTGTGCATAGGGTATCTGTTTGTCACAACTTATTGGGTCCCAGTCAGGGGTGTGACCCAGGCCAAGCAGATCCCACCAATCTGCTCTGGGGAGGGAGCAACCAACTGAAGTCACTGTTGTTCCTAGTTCAGGTTTTGTCCTGCCCAATTCCAACATGCCGTCCATTTAGTCACCCCCTTCCCATGGAGGGGAGTCTTACCCCAGCACTCACTGTGGGTTAATGCAGGTCCCTCACCGGAGGGCTCTGTTCTCCGTTGGGCTTGCTGACCTCTGTCTTCAGCTAGACCGGCTAGTCACAGTGGTGAGATTTTGGGTGGCTCCAGCGGGTTGCAGCTCCAGTGGGTCGCAGCTGTGTGAGCTCAGTCTGCTCCATCCAGTTGTGGTGGTGCAGATTCAGGAGGCTTGAGAGTGCTATGGCTGCTAATCTTAGCTTCTCCAGTAGTAGCCTCAGGACTGTGTGTTTGACCAGCTCTTTTGCCTTTAGTTTCTTCCTGGGTGGAGAGGATCTATCTTCCCTCTGTCCGGACCGCTCCATGACGTTTTATTCCAGCATGAGTTGTCTCTCTCAGGGGGGCTCTGTATCCCACTGCTTATCCATCGGCCATCTTTTCTCTCTCCCCGGATAATGAGACTTTGATATGCAAATATTTTAAGATTTCTGCATCAGGGATTACAAATGAAATTCACCAGTTGTTTTCAGTTCTTAGGCAGTTCCAGTTTTTTGTTTCCTGGCACTGAGGATTGAACCCAGAGATACTTTATCACTGAGCTGTATCCTCAGTGCCCCCCTTTTTTGAGAAAGAGCCTCCTGAAGTTGCTTGGTCTGGTCTTCAATTTGCCCCTCCTTCTGCTTTCTGCTCCTGAGGGGTTGTATTGTGTTTTTTATGTGGATCATTCTAAACTCCAAGCTGGGAAAGGGTGCCTTCTTTGCTCCTGTTCTCTAGCAGCATTTGTGTAATTTATCCTTAAATCTTTGTGTGAAATGTTCTATTTCCTTACATTTTTGGTTGAACTTGTTAGCAAAGACATCTGTGCAAGCAGCAAAACTTTACTGTGGGAAGACACATTTTTCAGTCACCGATTCTGTTTCTTATAGAACTGTTCAGTTTTTATATTTCTTACAACAGTTTTGGTCAGTTGTGCTTCCTTGAAAATTTTTCTGATCTGTTCAAAATTTTAGCTTACTGATAAAAGTTGATTGAAAATTATCTTACCACTTCATCTCAAAGATTTAGTATGTTTTAATCTTCTCAAATGTCCAAGTATGCCTTTGCCCTTATTCAGTGGTGGTGAACCTACGGTATGCACCCAAATGTGTGTATCATTGAAAGCTCTAAACATTTGCCATCATTGCTAGTTGGTTATCTGTATTTTATGCTTATTTTTTCTTTTGTACTTTATATTTCTTTTAATTTGCCTTTCTCACCTTCATTTTTTGGATAGATTTGATAACTGGTTATAAAGTTTTAACCAGTTAGTTTCTTTAACCAGGTAGTTTCTTTCAGTACGATACCACTGCCTTCTAACCTGACTAATTTTGTTTTTGGAAAGTCAGCTGTCAGTCTAATGGTTGCTCCTCTGAGTGTAATTTGCCTTTTTTTCTGACTACTTTAAAAGTTTTATCTACATCTTTAATTTTGTTAACTTTTACTATTGTGGATTCACTATAGGTTTTTTGATTGTATCAGTTTTGGAATTACTAGGATTTGTCAAATGGCAAGTGTGTTTAATGATTTGTAGCTATTTCTTTTCCATATTTTTTCTGTTTTTTAATTTTTTAAATATAATTAAATTTATTTGTACATTTTTAGATACACATCAATGATCATATTCATCATAAGGAGTTTGTTCATGTACATGATAGATTTTGATTTTTCTATTATTCTCAATTCCCTTTCTTCCCTTCAACCTATCTTCCCCTCTTCTCTTTCCCTATATGTAGCCGATTTTCTTATTCCTGTGACTCCAATCAAATACATGTTAAACTTTGTTACCATATCCTTTGTGTCTCCTCCTGTTGTAATTAGTGCATATGAGCCACTCCAAAACTTAGTAGTTTAAGACAAGAACCACATCATTATTTCTTATGTTTCTGTAGCTAGACTGTGACTCAGGTGGATGCTTCTTCAGCAGGTCTTGCTTAGGGTCTGTCTCCAGTCAATCAGAAGGCATCTAGAGCTTACACAGGAAAGATACTTTCATTTACATGTCTGGTACACTTGAAGGGAACAGCTAGAAGGCTGGTCTCAATTGTGGTAACAGGATATCAGTCTCAAAGACACCTCTTTTTTGTATGGGCTGTTGTTGTAGTTTACCCATGTGACCTCTCATGCAAAATTCTCAAAAGAGGCTTCCAGCAATGTGGAAGCTGTAAGCTTTTCTTAAGTCATTTGCACAGGACTGGCATAGTGTCTCTTTTGCTCCATTCCTTCAAAAGCTGCCAACGATTTTAGTTAGTTTTAACATGGACAAGAGGTCTGCCTAACTACATGACTACAAAGAAACATTTATTATTACAGTTTGTATTTGGAGACTAGTTGCCTTAACCTCTTCTGTGTGCCTTTGTCACTCTGTAATTCATTCTGAATACTTTTTTGTCCTAGTTTATCTTACAATTCACTTGTTCTTTCTTCATCCATTGAGTTTCTGATTCTTTGAAAATTTTATTTTCAGATCTTGGCATGATATATTTTCTTTAAAATCTGTGTCATAGAAGATTTTATACTTTCCAGTTATCCACTGAAAAATTTAAATCTGACTTTTGAACATGCTAAAAAGATATTCTAATATTGTGTAGTCATTTTCTTTTACCCTGTTGTCAGTTCTGTTTTTTCTTGTTTGATAGTTTTCTTGTGTACATGGTTACCTCTGTCTGAATATTGTATTTAAAAAGTTATGGTGTCCTAGGCTTCTAGAGAATGTTCTGTTTTCTTTTGTCAAATGCCTGAAGGTGCTAGCTTTCTGTACCACCTTAATCTTAGCATCTAAACTACCCAGATGATTTGAAGGCTGTATTTTCTCTTTTTTTCATCTCCAAATTAGGTGATTTACTTTTGATAGGCCTCTGATTTTTTTTTCTTTCTCTTATAGGTCATCCATCATCCATCAAAGATAATATTTTTTCAGCTTCTTTAGGGTATCAGCAAATGTTGCCTTAGCAAAACAAAACAAAACAAAAAACAAAAACAAAAAAACCCTGATATCCCCTATGTAGTTTCTTGCCTACTTTTAGACTTGGCACTTGGTTATTTTCACCATTTCAGTTGCTCTGAGGTTGTTATTAAAATGTTTTCTTTAACTTTGCTCAGTCTCTTCAGTAAGAATGATGGCCCCATTTAGCTGCTCCATCATTACTGAAAGTAAAATTTGGTATAATTTTTATTACTGATGTGCATTTTATTTTGCATACAATTAGTCTTGTGCTCCATGTACTCCAAATCTGCAAGTTCAACCAACAGTGGATTGAAAGCATTTGCAAAAAATTATTTCTTTACTGAATGCATATATTTTTCTTGTCACATACACTAAACAATATAGTATATCAATTAGTTATGTAAAAATTACATTGCATTGGTGTCTTAGTTAACTTTTCTCATGACAGACAAAATACCTGACACCTATCATTTAAAGGAGGAAAGATTTATTTTGGGTCACAATTTGTGGAAGTTTCAATCCAAGGTCCCATGATAGAAGGACATCCCAGAATTAGAAACATTTCATGACAAAACGGGCAAGAGGCAGCAAAGCAGCAAACCTTTCTTTGCCTTTTATTCTATTCATGCTATAAATCTTTTGGGTGGTGCCAGACCACCCAAGGTAGGTTTTCCCATTACCTCCCACCACAAGAGCATGATAAACCAATTAGTGGATTAAACCAATACTACTATCCTTAATCCTAGTATCATTCCCTTAATCCACCATTCATACATCCTAGATAAAGCCACCTCTGAAAAGCTCCACCTGTGGTCTCATGAGGCTTTGGCAGGGATGAGGGATGGGCATCTAGATACAAGACATAAAAGTTAGGTATCAGATAATCTAGAGATGATTTGAAATAACATATATGGGAAGATGTGTTTTAGTTCCATGCAAATACTGCACTATTTTACATAAGGGACCTGAATATCCATGGCTTTTGTTTTCTACAGGAGTCTTTGAACAAATTCCTTGCTGACACTAAGGGAACAACTGTATGTAGTCCTTAGGTTGTATATGCATTCTTTATACATAGAGATAAGGTATAATAATCTTGATCTTCAAAGACCAACACTTTGCTATATAGATCTAACTTGATGTCTCTTCTGGTGTGCATTGGCTTCTTGTTACTTCATCTTCTGAAGTGTTTTATATTCATTGACCATTAGAACATTTTAAGGATGTATAAGCCAATGCATATCATGTTTCTTTTTTTTTTTTCTGTTTTGGTACGGGGGATTGAACTCATGATCTCAAGCCAGGCAAGCACTTATGTCACTGAGCTAAATCCCTGGTAACCATATCATGTTTTTTGTATGTAAGAATTGTGTCAGGAAGGAAAAGAAAAAAACAATAGAAGGAAAAAAATGGAAACAGCTTTTTTAAATGTTGAAGGGAAAGGAGAGGATGGGAAATAAAGAAGAATCTAGATATAACATATACAGATATAAATTCCCTATGATTAATGTGATCATTTTGTATATCTGAAATGTATCAGTAAAATCAGTTTAAACCTGAAAAAATAATTATATTGTAGAAGATATTAGAACGATCTTACTCAAAGTACAGGAAAACAGGGCAAGAGTAGTTGAAGATTGTATTTAAAGCTGTGACTACATTTCTTGACATGGTTATACTATTGAATGCATAAGTATCTATTCATAAATCTATGCTACAGTATTGTAACTGGTTTGGAAATGGTAATTTGTACCTTAAGATGGTCCAGGTTATGTCTAGCACCATCCTGGGTCAATGGTGGTGAATCTATGGCATACGTGCCATAGTAAGCTATTTTTATCACTGAAAACTCTAAAAGATTCACCATTTACTAGTCCATGTGATGTTTGCTTTGGCATTAGCTGAGCATATTCACTTTTCTTTCCCATCAGTCTTCAAATTCTTAGTAAGATGTCTCTCTGGATTTGAAAGAGATGTATCACTTGTGAAACCTGACCTTGTGCTGCTGAGAAATAAAAAACGAGATAAATTGGGCATGGTGGCACACACTTGTAATCCCAGCAATTTGTGGGTTTGAGGCAGGAAGATTACAAATTTAAGGCCATGCCTCAAAATAAAAAACTAAAAGAGCTGAGAGTGTAGTTTACTGGTGGGTCATTTTGGGTTTAAACCTCAGTACCAAAAAACAAAACAAAACAAAGAAACAAAAAAACCTCGGTCAAAACAAAACAAACAAAAAAACCACCACAGCTTTCTACAGTGATCATTCTGCAGCCCTACTAATGAAGACCTACTTTGAGGAATGTTGCAGATCTTTGATGCCTATTGACCAATTTTGCACTCCAGAGATACAAACTTCCCTGCTTAACTCAGTAAGAATCCCTTTCTGATAATGCTAGTCAGAGATGCTTCCTGTGTCTTAAGAATGGAGTTGGCTTCATCCTAGAATGACCAGAAAATTCAGTAAGCTATGAGGTACAGTTGTCATCTCCTGTTTGTCTGCTAGGGTTTCATGGATTGCTTCTTAGTCCAGTAGTTTTCCATTTTAACTTTGTTAAAAATAAAAGTTTATTACTGTTTTAATTTGCTGTTATATTCCCCCATTTTATTTTCACCTTTAAAATACCCTACAGTGTTATGTTTTTTTAGTGAAGGATAGATAGGGAATTGAACATACTTAGTAATTCATTCTTCTTGTGTTTGGGGAAAAGAGTTGGGGTATAGACCAGGTTGGCCTCAAACTCACAGTTCTCCTGCCTCAGCATCCTAAGGGCTGAGATTGTGGACGAGCATGTCTATGATGCCTAGCTTTTCTCGATCCTTTCTTATTTTGACAATTGAGTTTATTTCTAGGAGTGATTGCTTCTTCACTTTTGAAGTCATGGTTTGGACCTGATGGGTTTTCAAGATGAGTCAATCAATTCTATAATAAAATTCTTATGTTACACATACTCAAGTGATGATGATGCATATTTGATTGACTAGCTGAGCCTTTCTCAGTGTGGCTGTTGAGTCTGAGGGTAGATCTTTAGGAACCATTAAAGCAGGGATGCCATTCAAAATCATGAGCTCAGATGAAGTCACCAAGAGAAGGGAGTGCAGGTGAGGAAGATGTAATCTGAGCCCTTGGACACTGATGTTGAAAGTAAAGGAGCACTGACAATATGAGTATTACTAAACGCTTGTGTCCAGAAAGATAGGAGGCGAATCAAGGGAAATTATCATCTCAGAAATCAAATATGAGAAACGTTTCAAGAAGGAAGTAGCTGATGGGTCAAAATGAAGTCTGGACATGTACCATTGTAAGAAAGTGAAGGTCATACTGTATGAGCCCGTTATAGTTTTGGTGAAGAGAAGGCAGGGAGAGACACACTTTATTAGAATGAGTTCAAAGGAATGTGTGGGAGGGGAATTTCAGCAAGTGTAGCAATGCTATTGAAGATTTATGATAGGAACAGAAATGGGGCTGTAGTCAGAAAAGAGGAATAAAGATTGTCTTAGTCACTTTTTTCTCATTGCCGAAACAAAACACACAGACACTCAAAGTTGAAGGAGGAAAAATTTATTTAGCTCAGTTTGTAGAGGTTTTAGTTCATAGTTGACTGGCTCCAAAGCAGAGTGACACATGGCAGAGGGCATTGAAGAGAACAGTTCACGGTGTCCACAAGGTGGTAGCAAAAGCGACAAGGGACCTTAACAGCTCTTTTGCCTTTTTTATATTCTGTCTAGGCTGCTGGGGATTAGGGTGGTGCCAAACCAATCAGTGGACTGATTTAGTGTTCACACACCCTTAATGCAGATATCACACACTCCAGATCCAGCCTCCTCTGAAAAAAATCTACCTGTGACTGCATGAGGCTTTGGGTAGACATCTAGACACAAACCATAACAAGGATCAAGTTTAGTTTTGTTTTTAAGGTAGGAGAAATTGTCATGGTGGTCCAGTGGAGAATGATTTAGAAGTCCGGGGCTTGAGGTTTACCTCAGCGGCTTAAACACCTGCCTGGCAAGTGCAAGGTTGTGAGTTTGATACCCGACACACACACACACACACACACACACACACACACACACACCAAAAAAAATGAAGTCAGGAGATGGAGGGGACAGTTGTAGACTAATGTTTTTTTGAGGAGTCAAGAAGAACCTTAGTACATGGCAGATAAGGCTTAGTACCATATCATATATTTATAGGAATGTTTTATGTTCATAAGTGAGAAGGTAGAGTATGTGGGCTGTTTGGAAGTCATTAGCACCAAATATTTAATGCTCTACCTTTGGGGCACAGGGTATAGGACTGTTCTTTCTGGACTTTTATGGCCAGGTGGGGGTCACGTAACATATCCCCCCATCATTTCTGTGTTATAGCACTGAACTATCTGTATAAATCTTCAAAAGTTATTTTCCTCACTGCTGTGAATGATGTAGAAATTTGTTGCTTTGTTAGGTTGTATCCCTGAATAAGAATAATATAGAATGCAGTTCTCAGCTGACCATGGTGGACATTGCCATGTTTGAATAAATGTTCCCAACATTCTTATTTGTTAAAGACTTTTTGCCAGCCCATGGTACCATGAGAGGTGCTAGAACCTTTAGGTAGTGGGACCACTTACGGGGAAAGTTAGGTTACTAGGGGCATGGTTTTAGAAGAGATATTGAGACCCAGGTCCTATCCTATCTCTTTTCTTTGCTACCTGGTTACCATGAGGTAAGCAGCTTCCACAGGTCAAAAACAAATGCCCAAGCTGCTGTGAACTGAATCCACAAGCCAAAATAAACCGATTAAATTGGTTATCTTATGTAGGTTTTGGTCACAATTATGGGAAACTAAGCAGCAAGCACATCTATAATGTCTGTTTTGATTGTGCTTGTTCAGAAGGGATGCTAGCAAGCTAAGAATGAGGATGGAGAAAAGGCATTAAAGATAGGAGAGAACAGTGACTGTGAAGTAGTCTTTCAAGAGAATCTAAGAGTTGGGCCACTAAACGTATCATTGTTGTAAGACTGCTTAGGACCCTCTTGAGGTTGGTGGTCATGAATGTGAGTATCAGTGTGGGTATGGTTTTCTTCCATCACTGTTGATTGAGTACAGACATAGTGTTAAAGACTGGATTTAAGCAGGGATTGTGTCAAGGCTGCTGAAGTGAGAGTGAGGAAAGGGAATTGAAGATAAATGCAAAAGGATGATTACTCAGTGTATACTTTCAGGATTTTTTCCTTGAAATAATTGAGCTTGAACTCAGACTTAAGTGAGCCTCCTGCCTCAGCCTACTGAGTAACTGGAACTACAGGCATGCTCTACTGCATCTGGAGTCTGCTTTGGGCTTTAATTTATACTCAGCCTTATTTTTTAGGTGGCCCTGCTGTGTGCAAGTGTGCTTTTAAAGTTTTAAAAGAACGTTTGCTTGTGAAAGAGTGAGAAAACGCAGGTCATAAGGAAAACTGTCCATTAACTGTCAAGCTCTACTTTTTTCATAATAAATACAAGGTCTCTTGTATGGCAGTGTTTATGACCTGATCCTCATATTATCCCTGCCCTGGTCTCCTTCCTCTACTTTCCTCCACTGCATACATTCTAGGCTACTGACCTTGAACTCCCGGCATCCCTCTTGGCCTCTCAGCCTCTTGAATGCTGGGGTTAGAGGTATGTGTCATGGCTCCTCTCATTTGCTTGTCTTTCTGAAGTATCTGTTCCCTATTTTTCTATCATCTTGTGATTTTATTTTATTTTAGTTTAGTTTTTTGGTACTGGAAATCGTACTCAGGACTTAGTGATTTCTAGGCAGGTGCTTTGTCACTGAACTATATCCCTAGCCTTATCCTGTGATTTTAAACTTGACCATGATACTCTTTGTTCTTCTTTTGTCATTGCTGCAGTTTTTTATGTTTCATGGTGGAGTTTGCTTCTCTTGGGCAAGTGAGGAGACGAAAGAACATGGTTCGCATAGGTTATTGTGATTTAGAATTAGGTTTGAGGGCAAGCCTCAAATGACCCATCACAAAATGTTGGCCTCATTGAAGTAGAGACTAAAATGGTCATTCCATGAGGTTGGAGTGATTAGGAGGAGAAGGCAGTTTGGGGAGACACTGGTCAAAGACTGTGTAATCACAGTTAAACAAATCTGTCATACAACATGATTGTAGCTTTAAATGATGATATATTGTGTTCTTGAAAAACATCAAGAGTGGGTGTTTTGTTCTCACCACAAACATGATTACATGAAGTAATGCATTTGTTAATTAGATGGATTTAACTGTTCTGTAGTACGTGTCAAAACATATTATACATGATAAGTACAATTTTATCTATTAGTTTTTAATACTTAAACATTTTTCATAAAGAAATGTAAGTCTTCTCCCTCCCTCCCAGCTAACCTGTGAATTTTCTAAGTTGTAAGTGAGGAGACCTGAGGTGACTTGTATGAACTTACACAATAATGGGGAATTGTTAGCATCCCTTTCCTTTCACACAGGACTTTTTTCCTCATATAGGGAGTGCTGGCTATGAATAGTAGGAATTGTCCCTAATTCTTCTGGGTAGTTTTATGTGCGCAGCGTGCTGCTTCCAGACCACTTAGATCTAAATAATGTCCCAAAGGATATACAATCAAAAGCATCTTTTCTCTCTTTGCAGCTTGTAGGTGCAGATCCTGATTCTAATTCTGGAACTGTTTATTGTAAGGCTCTGTATTTGTGTCAGGTCACTAGGAAGCCAGCAGGGGCCAGATCATTCTGAGTTAGTTAAATACACTCATTATGTTTCTTTATTTAGACAGGAGTAGAGAGGAGAGATGGCTGGTTTGAGAAGGCCCTGCTGTCTGCTTTTTTCCTGAGTTGAGGACCCCAGATGCTCTGTCAGATAACCCTTTGGCTCACCTTGCCTGATGTGATGGGAAAGAGGATGAACGTGCACTCTGTGCAATAGCATATAGATCCCAGCACTGGTGCATCAGGGGTACAGATAGGAAGCTGGGACTGCCCATGAGATAGGAGAGACAGGCTTTGGCCATTGGGGTCAGTCCTCTTAAGGCCACCAGAAGACTACATTGCTACTTTTGGCACTTGTCTTTCTCTACACTCTGCCTCTTCTTTCTGCTGTTGTTGCTGTTGTGCTGGCAATGGAATCCAGGGCCTTGTATATGCTCAGCATTTGCTCTACCACTGAGATATACTCTATAGTCTGGTACTTTCTTCTTGACAGAAGCTCTTTGATGCTTCCTATTAATAAAGTGACATCCCTAAAGGAACAAAAGTTGAAGTCTCCTGAAGAAGTAACCAGGAAAAGGGTCATGTAGGTATTGGTAGCATGTAGGTATGTAAGATGAGGGCATCTGAGGAGAGATGAGAAGGGCAGGGCTAGTCCTTGTATGCTTTGTAGTTGAAGTCCCTGCTCTGCTTTGCAGCATGTCAGTTTTGAGAATTGCTGATTTCTGCTTGGGCCCATAACCTTTTGCATTGCTTGTTTTTTTTTTCACCTCTATTCTTGAGTACAACATTATGTACTTTGTGTAGCCTTTCCTAGGCAGTGTGCTCACTGAGGATTTCCCCAGGACAAAGCCCCAAAGGCTTGTTTCTATAGATTTCCATCATCTGTGCCTCTGGAGCAGTGACTCTTAAGCTGTGATTATAGCACTAGGTATGAATTCATTGAGGTGGCTTAGAAGCAAGAGAAACTATAGTTTGACTATAGGCGAGGTTCACAAGCTTTCGCTGTTTTGCTTTGCTTTTTTCAATAGTTTATGAAGGAGGAGAATGCAAATCACCTAGAAACTAAGCAAATATGTTTTCCATCTTGTTTATGATTTTACATACCTGAACAGTGTGTCTGATAAAATGCAAATAGAACTGTTTTTCTGAATCATACATTCCAAAAGTCAAGGAGCCATGAGCTCTTGGGAAATTACATTGTTCTTGTTTCTTAATCTTCAAAGCCAAGATGTAGAAATGTTCATCAAAGTTTTGTTATAGGAGAAATAGTTTTGGGCATTCAAATTCATTCATTCATATAATCATTTTTACAGTGAAAAGTTAAAATCATGAGCTTTTAGAAAATGTGCAGTTTCCTTTAAATGCAGTGTTTTCTGAAAGGAAGTCTCCGTGAACACGTTTGCTCTGCCTTTTTGCTCTGTTAGTTTAAGTTTATTGTTCTTACAAATGTTGCCTTCTTAGAGTAAGTTTGAATTTTTAGAGGAACTGATAATGGATCCGTGTTTAGAGTAATGAGAAAGTAAAGACAGGTTTGGTGGAGGAGGAACCATTGAAAAAGTCGGACAGTAGCTTGTAATGTTTGTATACTCCCACCCTCTGTGCGTGAATGATTCATTTTGCTGCCTTTGTTATAATAGCCACAGTGTTCAGTCTCCAAGACTGTCTTGTGTTATATCCTTCTTTTGCTAAAAGGCTACATATCAGCAAGCTCATTTGATTTAGAGGCCAATTCAGCATACCATGCATACCATTTATTTAAGAAGAATGTCAGAATCCTTCCTGCTATGAAAATGTCATGCATATTTAAAATGACAAAGTTTGTCCCAAGTAATGGTTTCAAGTGCTTTATAATCATGTTTTTTTTTTCTTTGTAGTCTTCAAGGTAGTTTTTTTGGGCTTTCTTTTTAAAAAAGGAAATATCCCTAAAATATTTGTTTTGTTTTAAAATGTCAATATTGAATTGGAGATTTAGAATATCCAAAATATAGAATGAAGGTGGTACTTTAAAAAATTGTGGCAAAAAACATAGCATAAAATGTATCATCTTAATCATTTTTAAAGACAGTATGAGGATGTTAACTGTATTTACATTGTCATACCACAGGTCTCCAGAGCTTTTTTATCTTACAGAACTGAAAATCTCTCCCTTTCACCTCTCCTTAGTCCTCAGTAACTACTAATCTACTTTTTGTTTCTATGGGTTTGACTACTGTAGATTATCTCATAAGTGGAGTCATGCACTATTTGTCCTTTTTCTGTTTGGCTTATTTCACTTGGATCATATCCTCCACATTCATCCATCTTGTTATAAATGACAAGATTTCCTTTTTAAGTAAACTAAATACTATTCTGCAGTGTGTATATGTTCTATTTCATTTATCCATTCATTTATGAAGATAGTGTCTTTTCTCAAGTGTTTTCATGAAATCTTAGGAAGTAAAGCAAACAAACCACAAAGAACACAGACAAATCTGAGTCACATATGCTAAGAAATGGACTTTCGGTGATACTTAATTACCAGACTTTCATACTTGCAAAACATGGAATTTCTTCAGTTGAAATTTTAGTATGAGTGGTTTCAGTTCACACTGCCCCAGTGTCCCCTTCTCACACACCCCATCTGATGCCCTCTTAAAATTATACTTCCTTGGGTGACAGACAAGGGTTGTGCTCAAATGCTCAGTGGAGAGCATGATGACACATGTTGTTTTCTCCTGAAGTTGTCTGGGCTTCCCCAGAATGTCTAAGAGAAGTGAGATAAGGGGAAAGGCGGCAGGTTAGGAATGGGGCTCTTGCAGTTGTGAAAGAAAAGATGACCTATGAGATCATTAGGGTTAGTAATGGGCTTTTCCATTGGACTCCGAGGGTTTTTTTTCCCTCACAGATCATCTTCTGTGTGGATGCCAGCCTTAATCCATACCTGAAGCAGTACTACCTCAAGCAAATCCATCCTAGGAGTGTGCTCTGTGGCCTAAGTCTAGTCTAAGAAAATGTTGCCAGAGCATCCAAAGACAAAGGTTTGGCTAGAAAAAAAAATGTGTGTTGAAGAAGAATCAGAACCACCTAGAGTTATTTCACTGTTTTGTGACTTTTATTATTTTGTGGGCACAAAATTATGAGGCAGACAAAAGTGGGCTTGTTTAGGGATTGGGAGTCCCTGTCCTTACAAGGACCTCAATGTCAACGATGGCCTGTTTTGCAGGTCCAATCTGTAATAAGCCTTTTTCCGCTGTTTCCTTTATAATTTAGGAATAAGTATGAGGAGCAACAGAGGGTGGGAGTTCCTGTTTTTCTGTGCTTTGAAGATTGTTGAACTGAATTTGCATGTCCTGTGGCCTGTATGTCAGCCTTAAGAATTGGTTCTCTCTCTGCCTGAGCTTGGGAGTGGGGGTTTCTCTTCTTGTTCTTTGATGTCCTCCTGGAAAAACAAGGCAGGGTTCTGTTGAGAAGGTAAGGGGAGAATAAAAGTTTGAGAAGAGTCCAGGACTGATAGAAACCGAGGGAAATATTTGCATGCTGTAGAATGTGGCTCCTTGAACGCTTCATTTATGGTCATGTAGCTCAGAATGGGATTCAGTCAAACCAGTTACACACACAATTCTGTGGCAGTGGCAGCTGGTTTGGGCCTGCTTCACTTAACAGAGCAGTGGGGAAGATAGGCATATTTAAGCCCTGCCAATTGGCAAGATAGTCAGCTGATTCTCAGGTGTGAGTCAGGTGAGAGCAAAGACATTATCTCCAAAATGGCAGGAAGCCAAGAGCTCCCTGTTTGGTGATGCCACTTAGGAGGACAGAAAAAAATACTTAAAAAATGAGTTTACCCTGTTGTTCTCCCCTTCTATGAAAATCTTCAAGTCTGCAGAAAAAATAAAAATGCCTACCACCTAAATGGCTAGCATTTTAAAACACTTTTTAAAATGTCAAATGTCTCTTTGTCCAACTAACCATTCATTAGCTGGTCTTATTTCTAATGCGTTGAAAAACACTTTCCCAGCCTAGAGCTATATAGAGTGTGTACTTACCATTTTCAAGACCATAGCTTTAGTCTCCAGCACCAAAAATACATAATTACTTCTAAATGCTTTGCATTATAAATTAGTAGGTATTGTTGAATTTTTCTTTTGAAATCAAATTGATGTACAATGGGGTGTACAAGTCAAGTGAACATTCTCTGTCTTTGAAATGCTGTGTTTTTGTTGTTCTGGCAGAATTTACAAAGCCAAACCTTTTTTACGTTTTGCACATACATTTCAGAAGTGCAGGTTGTTAAGGTTGTTGGGAATGACAGACTATTGCTAGAGTATTGGAATGATTGTTAGCATGAGGTTCATTTTCTTGCTCCTAGCTCTTGGCCTCCCCACATTTCATGAATGTCTGGCAGTTAATTGGCTAAGGTTTTTCCAGGGTCCACTTGTGAAGGGCTAGCTGAAAGGGACTGCCAGGCTTGTGCTCCTCACATCTTGCCAACTTCCTTCACTTTTCCATAAGAAAGGAGAAACAGTCCTGTAACGCAGTATTTCATAATAAGCCAAAACTTTCCCTTAATTCAATATAGTTATTGTGTTAACCCATATAGACAATTTAACACCAATTCATGTTGGCGTTTGTTCATATAGAATTGAAATGTCTCAGTGAGGTGGCAGATTGACTTAGTATTACAGAGAACACATTTGTCATGATCAGTAGAAAATGAGATGTAGATGTTGATTTTTGAATTTATTAGGGGATCAAAGGGGAAACATTACTCAAGTTTTTTCTTTGAACAGTAAATTTATTTAATAATGTGTTATCACACGTTTTGAATTGTTTCAATTGTTCTACTACCTCTGGATCAGTCTACCTGATAGGAGAAGAATTTGGTCTGGGTGTCAGTGATGGCCTGCCTTGCAGGGGAGACAACAGATTTGGCTTTCATGTAAATAGTGTGTGCATCCAAATACCACGTGCTTTGAGTACCAAACCTGAGCATAAAGATTAACTCTCCAGAAGTACACATGATTTCCTCGGGAAGAAAAGATGTGGTGGGTCAGGAAGGATGATGATTTAAATATAGTGTGGGTCTAGAAAGCAGGGGAAGTGGCTGGAAGCCAGTGATGAGGGGAATTTTTGATTTTCACTTTTGTTTCTATGGATTATATGCTTTAAGGTCGTTGGAGGTAGAGGAAAAGGAGAGCTTTCAAGGTCCCTAACAAGCAAGCCTTATCTTTCAGTCCAGCAGGCAGGTAGATTCTAGGGTTGGTAGATTTTGATGAAGTCATGACAAAAAAGACAATTTAGAGTTGATTTTGTAGGACTGTAATTGGAGAGATGATTTCGAAGGTCAGTAAAGTCCATGTCTTGGATCAGTTTCCATTCCTTACCTGTGAATGGCAGAAGTCCTCTACTAGCTTTTTTGTCAAAAGAGAGATTGATACCCATTTATTATTTTAGTAAAGAAATAAAAGAAAAATTTGACTAAGTGAGCTGTATCTAAATAAGAGAAATAATATTTAAGCAACACATGTAGAACAAATTTTTAAGCCAAAGAGTAACACTCTAAATTCCAGGTATTCCCTGTTATTGAGAAGCAATGTGATCATGAAAATTTGCACTCCTTTTATTAATGGGATTATGGTTGCTGTTTAAACCACAAACAAGAAAAGCCCAGCAGCATTTCTTGGGTATAGTTACTCATCTCGAATGTTGCAAAATACCAAGAGGGAAAGGAAAACTAGAAAGGGGTGGGTGGTTAGTGGTTTAAAAAACAGGGTGACTAACCAACTTGTGCTCACTAATATCACTGAACTCATAATGAGTAACAATAGTGTGTTTAGAAGGGATATAAGTAGCAGGAGTGCTATTTAAAGGTTGCTTTAGTACAAAAGGCAGCGCAAATGTTGGTCATCAGTAAAGATCCCCTTTGGGAGATTTAGAAGTAATTCTGACTCCACCCTAACTCCCAAAGTTTTATCTTTACAATTCTTTGCTAATGTGGCTCCTTTTGTACTTGCTTTCTGGGAGGAATTCTTTGACAAATGAGCTTGCTTGTGGTTTTGCATTGAAGTACTATATGTATAATTGATTAAAGCAATGTAGTAGTAGTTTTTTTCTTATATAAAAGTGTAAGAACTGTCCAATCATTCAGATGTGCTACGTTTTGAAATGAAAGACTATAGCCTACAAATAATCACATAACTGACCAAAATACACAAAGACAAGGTAATCTCTAGTGGAATTTTCACTTAAGTGAGTGTTTGTTTTCATCTTTGTTGAAAATATTTTTGAGCATTAATTAATTTTCCTGAAACTCCTTTTTAATGGCCTCTACTTGATCCCAGGTCAGTTTCAAGAGATTTACTGTCTTTACCTAGTATAGTATCTAATTTTTATTGATACCAGGTCTCGACTCCTCTCACTTCCACTAGACTTTACCTTCTAAGAACATCCACCTAACCCACTGCATGGCACATAGCAGGTATATAAAATTTTGTTAAAAAATCATGAATCATACATTAATGATAGTTTTATGTGTGTCTTAGAGTTATGATATCATTTATGATATTTTTCTTCAAAAGTCCAGTTAAACCTAGTAAACCTAGGACATGACCATGACCAGATATTAATTTTTAGTTAAAATTGTCAGTTGAATTAATTTTCATTGTTCTTTTTCTTCAGTTTTGTTTTCCTCTAATTATTAGTATTTTCAAGGACTTGAGTCCATATTAAAATTTTTACATACAACTATTTATGTATATGTAATATGCATAAATACAATATATATAATACAACTATTTATGCATATATTGGGAAGTGCATAAGTGAAGTTTAAATCCTGTGAGCAGACATTTCATGAAATGAAGGCAAGAACTGTTTTACATATTGAGAATGAAATCATAGGATGCATTATACAAAGAAATGATACCCTTTGGAGCTCTAAAATCTCAAGAAAAAGTTTCTATTAATGTGAAGAGGTATCTCTGGTCACTGAAGAAAACAGTGCCATCTAGTGGAATCATTTCTCTAAAGATTACTGTAGCAAACTACTTTCATTCTTAATACAAAGTATAACATATAATAAGAGTGTTTATA
Source organism: Hydrochoerus hydrochaeris (assembly GCA_004027455.1). Lineage (NCBI taxonomy): Eukaryota > Metazoa > Chordata > Mammalia > Rodentia > Hydrochaeridae > Hydrochoerus > Hydrochoerus hydrochaeris. Next base: position 192,029 of record PVLA01001481.1, on the reverse strand, counting down.
TTTTAAAACTTTTCACTTTCAATGGATTTTACATTTGCAGAAGAGTTGGAAAATATAGAGTTCCTGTATTATATTTGCTCAGCTTCCTTCATCAACAGTGTATATGTATTGATCATCAGGAAATTAACATGGGTATGAAATTACTAACAAATCTCCAGACTTTATTCAGATTTCACTATTTACAAGTCCTTTTTCTTGTCCAGCATCTTATGCAGGAGTCCACTGTTTTTAGTCCTGTCTCTTTAGACTCCAAATCTGAGACAGTTCTTTCTCTGTTTAGTGTGCTTCCTAAAAATGTTTCTTTAGAGACTGTGGATATTATGAAGTATACTCAAAACACAGGCAATCCAGAAAATTAAAAGATAGATATAAAATAAAAATTTTATCCAGAAATATTTATCCTGTTGGCACACCATCCATTATCACTTAAAATAGCCTTTTTAAAAAAATATTTGCAGAGTGCTGTGTAAGTTTTGCTTGTTCTGAAAAGTTGCGAAGCAGAAACAATTCTTTGACAATTTTCTCGTGTTACTTACTTAAAAGGAAATAGAGCCATAGGGGAGTTTTTTGTTTTGACTTTCAGACAGCAGTCTCATACACACTGGCAGGTAGAAAAAAAAAGGCCGACAAATTATAAAGCAGTTGAAAAGAAAATGCCATTTTGCCAACATTTTTTTATTCTGACAGTTACTTAAATTTTAAAGACAAGACTTTTAAAAATTGCACTACTTAACCATTTCTTTGGAAGTTGAGCTTTGTTTAGTACCAATGAATGCTTTCAAATGCTCTGAAAATGTTTGCTGCACTTAAACACCCTATATATCTAGTTTTCGAGTAATAGTTCTGGCCATCCATTTTATGAATTCTAACTTTTTTACTACCTTGAGTATTGAAATAATTACTTTTATTAACAAGATATTTTAAAAGTGCAAAGGAATTTGGTTCTTAAACAATTTTGTGGTTTTGCTCTCAGATATAGGCTGTATTTTAAAGATTATAGCAAAATCAGGAAACACAGACTGAGGCTTATTTTACTGGTTTATGGATTTATTCCCCAGAGAGTTGCCTTCTGCACTGTGTTAAGGCTACTTAATATAATGAGCACAGTGGTCTACGCTTTACCTGAAAGTAGTAAAACAACCTGTAATTTTCAGTGGATGTTTTCTTTTATTGCTGCTTCACATCTACCTTCCTCAGATCAACTCTGATTGATGTGAATACGAAATGCAACCACCTCTCAGGAAGGATGCCTCAGGAATGGCCTTGATCTGTAGACAACAGCTTCTTCAGGATGCTCACCATCAGGTTGATGTTGCTATGATGAAAGGATGGATATGGCCTGGCTTCAAGATACCAATAGGCCTTTGAGCTATGGTTAGTCCATGAAGTATCCAAGCATGGGTTACTTTTGGAAGCTGTCGTGCCTGCTTCCCTAGAATGTTTTTTTTTTTGATTGGGAGATACGCATGTGTTGCTTTTCTGTGTATTGTATAATTTGGCATTCTCCTTTTTTTCTTAGATTTTTTTTACCTCTATTCATACATGAAATTATTTGAAAGTGAAAACAAACCATAGAATAGTTATTTACTTTGCAAGTAACTTATGGAAGTAGAGAAATTAGTGTTTCCAGTTTGTCACCCATTAAGAACACTTCTCTCTCATTCCTTCCATTTCCTTGCCACCCTGGCAACTCATCTGGGCCATGACGGGCTTTACTTTTCTTCCCATTCCATGCCCACTCTTTTCTGAGAGAACTAAATTCACAGGTAGCATTTGGTCATGCATTTGTGATTGTTAATTATTTTTTCCTGGTAAGATATCTGAAACTTAACTGAAGCATTGGGGAAGGGGATAACTGAAGGGCAAGTTTCTGCACAAGTAAGCATTTTGCTCTTAATTCTTACATCAAGAGTGATCCTGCCACTGGCTTGATTACATGAGAACTATGCAGAGTTCATCTTTCAAAACTAGTAATTATAAATGTGACCTCTTCTAGAATATAGGAAGTAAGCATTTTCCAGACCTATGAATGAAAGGTGGCTTTCCAAATGAAGCCATTTACACAATGTAGTAAGTCATATTGCATCTCTGGAACTGAGTGGTAAGAACACTGTGAACACATTCCTAAGGAATGGAGAAACAATTTGCCTATTCAGTTATGTGCTTCTAGAACTTTATATATATGTTTATTGGAGACTGAATTCTTAAAAAATCATTTTTATATTAAAATTTAGTGGAGCCATGATTATTTTACATGAACCTCCATTTGAGAGAACTTAAATTTATCACCAGCAATTTCAGTAACATTTTGGCTTCCTTTGTATATTTCTCTTCTTTTACAGTAAGTGGAAAACATTTTGTTAATAAAAATTGTTTCATGCTTTTTAGAAAAGCTTTAAAATGATGTAAGTTAGACATGTTTTACAGTGTTAAGGCCTAAGATGAGTTGAAGAGAGAAGACAGGAGTTCATGCTCCTCTAGAAATGTTGAGAGATGGAAGTTCATTTACAAACTGTGATTCCTAATTAATTTTCTTTTTATTAACTCAGTGGAGGGGCTTTTGTCAATCTTTGGCTATAGTAATAACTCTCCAGTCTTTAAAAATGGACTTTATCACTATAAAACAAGAAAAGTACAAGTGGTTACAGAATAAGGCTGCTGTAACAACCTATATACTATGTTTCCTACATTGGTTATTTCCTGTGCTTTTAAACCTGTACATAATGTAAGTGAATGAGTCCCTTCATTTAGGTGAGTTACAGTTGAGAGTACTTAAAAAGAGGTAGATATTCTACAGTTATGTTAGGTTTCCAGAGAATGTAATGTTGAGTTTAAGACCCATGGGAAGACTTTATAAAGTATTTAGTAAATAGTAAGATTTTCTCTGGATTATGGTTACTGAAAAGTATTTTAAAGTGCATTCTATATTATCTCATGCTTTTAAAGTAGGTCAGTGTTGGGCTCCACTTAGTTTTCTTGCCCTTTCTCTCATTGTTACCTGAGAATGTTACAGAATGGGATGTTTAATGGTATGTTAACTTGATTATAATTTACATATAACAAAAAATTTGCAATTCACCCATCATTGACACTAAATCAGAGCATTCAGTTAAGCCTCAGATTGTTTGCCTCTTACACTCCTCTCCATGGGCTGAACAGGGCTGTTGATTATACTGTGGTGCACTGGGCCCATAGTGATTTTTCCACCATCCACAGTGTGAAACTATTGACTCAGTACTGTTTAGCTTCTGTGATTATTACAGCTGCATATGTAGCAAGTGTGTTCCTTCATGTAAGTAGATTTATTCTATCTTCAGATGAGCTTCAACAAATAGATTTGTGGTATGCGGGTGATGGAGTTATTATGGTGGGCTGTCCCATTTTAGGGTGAACCAGTGTCTAGAAAATTTTCCTTTAAACTTGTATTAACTCTTGTTATTTTATAAACCCTTTCCTTCATATGCTTAGATGAGTCCATTCCTCCCTGCTTGTTTTAAACAGATGGAGAAACTGAGTCATACATACGCTGGGTTTTAAAATGGAGCCTTTCAGCAACTTTGATCCTCCATGTTATGAATTAGGCCAAATTCTAATGTGTTTTGAGGGAGACCCGTAGATATAGCTTTACTTGAACTTTGTCAAGTTGTAGCTTAGAGAAGTCATTGCCAAACTGCTTTTCATTTCTTAGTTAAATGAAGCATGTGTCTGTGAGGCTAAGCTCATACTCTCCCCAATTAGGGCTGACTAATCTTTTGCTGGTGTTACCCATGCTGGGGCTGCCTCTCTGCTGTCCTTGTCCACTACTTTCTTTTGGGTGCTTCTTTGTCTGCAAGTACCTGAGCTCCTGGAGAGTCTAGGGCCAAGGTCCCAATGTTCAGGGCTAGACAACCTTTCTCTTCATACTAGTCCCAGGACAGTCACTTGATGTATATATAGTAGCACATCACTTGACTGGAAAACTCCTGGGGACACTGCTCACAGCCCAGGTGGAAAATTATTTCTGTAATGAGCAAACAACTCTTTCCTTGTGGTATAAATTCAGCAGCAGGGATGATACAAATCTCTACTCAATATCCAGGCTTGAGGCCAAAGGAGAATAAAAGGCTTGCATGTATCTTTCCATGTGTGCTTTTGCTGGTTGAGCATTTGTTGTATGTTGGGCTCTGAAACAGTATTAAAACATTTCATTCATACTATGACACTGAGGAACAGAAAGATATTCAAGTCATTTGCTTGAAATTGCATTGCTAGTAAACATTGTGAGATATGCAGTACCCTCAATTGCTGTACTTCCTGACCCATGTAAAGAAAACAAGTATCTTGAAATGGTTCTTGAGTTTAGTATTTTCTTTCCTATTTTTTATGTATCTGCATCTAGTTTTATGATATTGGGGATTGAACCCAGGGAGGACCTTTGCACTGAGCTGCATTCTTAGACTTTTAAGACTTAAAAAAAATTTAGACAGTATCTTCTGCTGCCCAAGTTGGGCTATAACTTGGTGATTCTCCTGCATCAGCCTGGGATTATGGGATACTCCACCATGTCTGCCTACAATATAAATTTTAAAACGATTTTTTTTTTTTGGAAAAAAAATCGAAATTAGGATCTTGTGCCTGCCAGGCAGGCACCATGCTGCTGAAGTATAATCTAGACCCTTAACACTATTTTAAGGCATATATTTTTTAAAGGTCTCACTGTGTTGCGCAAGTTGGCCTTCAATTCCTGGGCTTAAATGATCCTTCTGGTTCAGCCTCCCAAATATCTGGGGCTATAGAGTTATATGCCACCCCACTTAGCAGGAACATAGTTTTAGTTTTGTAGAATATTTTTTATAATAATGAGATTGCATATGTATTTAAGAGAACATTTTTGGAGGTCTCATTCTATCCCACATGCTATTCTACATACTGGGGATATAGCAGTGAATATATATAAAGATTAGTGTTTTTTTATCATCAAGTTCTGAGATAAAACTACTAGCATAGCAGCTCTCTGTGTGCATATTTCATCTTGTTCTTTCTTCATTAGCAAGGCACTGAAATAGTCCAAGATGACTTGTTGTCATTTTCCCAACTCACTTGAACTACTGAAGTAGCAGGGCACTTCTGAGGATAGCCAGATCTCATGGCCTGGGGAAAATGTCAAACCAACCCATTCCATCATAAATAATTTGGTAAGGGGAGGCATTTCCATTAAGCCTTCATGGTGGTCACTGTTTTAAGCTCTTACAGCCTGTTGTGATGATGAAATTCTGCCCTGTCAGAGTTGGTCAGAGTAAATGTGATTTTGAAGGCTGTATACAAGAAAGCAAGCAAACAAAAAAACACTTAAAAATCTTAAATTCTATGCTTTTAACCAAAATAAGCACCTTAAGATGTTAAGAAATGACAAGTAACAAGCACAGTTCACAACCTTGTTTTGATAGTCTTGAATCCTACCTACTGTGGTGGCAATGCTTGACAATTTTTCTTGCTTTTTCACCCCAACCTGATAGGTCAGTTTACCCTCATTTTACCCCAGTTGACACCAGTTGGGAGTGTGATTTAGTAGCATCTGGGAATTCCTGGTCTAGCACTGCAGTTACCCAAGCCATCTTACAAGTGACTTGGCTTTGCTTTTTTTCTACAAATCTTATACTGTTTTTGTTCTTATGTTAATCATTATGGTCAACAGAGCCTGACTTTCTATTAACAGGATTATTGGTTTTTCCACCACAGACTAGAGACTGTTTTTAAAAACCCTCCCACATAGTAACTTGTCATCTGCAAAACCTAAAATGTAGACACTTGCACCTCAAGTTTCAGGCTCCTTGAAGTATTTATTCCTTTAAAGTACAGAGGAATATTGGAGACACTGTTTCTCATCATGAGAATGGGAGTTGGGGAGGAAGATCTCCTAGAAGAATAACTTGGCAAACCTTGACAGAGTTTTCACATTAAAAGTGTTATTTATAGAAGGGTCTGAGATAAAACCTGAAGCCATATCTATGGGTATGTCATCATGTCTTGTCTTTACTATGATGTTGAAACATGCATCCTAGATTCATCTATTTCCTGCTATGCAGAATTACCTGATTTACAGAGCTCCTGTTCTCTAGAGTGTCAGGCCAATTCCAGGTCCTTCTTGGCTTCAGGATTATTTCCCTGGCAATATCTGGGTGGTGTTTGGCTGAAGTTACCTTGCGATGGTTTCCTTCATTTTGGTCTAACAAAAGTGGCCATGTCTGAAATCATTACTTTTCAATGCCTCCCTGCTTGCCTCCCCTCTCCCTCTTCCTCTCCACCTCCCTCTTTCCCTCCCTCCTCTTGTTTTTTTTTTTCTTTTTCTATTTTTGGTTGAGTTTCTTAATATATGTAACATTATCATCTACCTGCCTGAGCTGAGACTGTTTCAGATTGACAGAAAAAAATTTCTATAGAGTATGGGCTTAGTCTCTTAGTTACTTTTCTCCTTGCTGAGACAAAATACCCAACACCCCAAATTAAAGAAGGAAAGGTTTATTTGGCTCACAGTTTGTAGGGGTTTCAGTCTGTAAATCACTGTCTGTGAGGCAGAGTGGAGGAACGGTTCATGGCAAGAAGACAGAAGGCACCAAAATGCCAGTGACAATAACAGCTTCTTTCTGCTTCTTTTATCTTCTATCTAGGCTACCTGACCTAGGGCTGGTACCAAACCAATCAGTGGACTAACTTGGTAATCATCCTTAATAATCCTAGCATCACACACTCTGTATCCGCTACTTCTGAAAAAGCCCCACCTATGACTGCATGAGGCTTTGAGGAGACAACTAGACACAAGCCGTAACAGTTAGCATGAAATTTCGCTTAATCACCAAAAGAACATGGGGCCCTAATTTTCTTAGGTGAAACTTCTCCTATTGGGGTCCCCATGACTATATGGACATGGTGGTGACAAGTTGTGTCTTGAAGATATTTTATTTAAGGTGATGCATATATTTATACTCCGAGGCACTGCTCCTTAGTAACCAACACTTATTTCAATTTTAGTTATGTGCATAATTGTTTAATATCTGTATTCATCAAAGTTCAAATTCCATAATAACAGGAACTGTTGGCACATTATAAGGAGCACTGTTTTGGGACCTTGGAACATGGTCCTGATTTGGCTTCAACAAGGTATGCAACCTTGAGCAAGTCACTTCCTGTATCTAGAATGCGGTATCTAGAATGTAGGGAGATTTATGAAGCTATTTTCAGCTTTTTATTAGTCTCAGTTTGTGTCTGACTAAAGGAGGGAAGAATTGCAGCCAGTCAGTTAGATGCCACAACTTTGTTGCCAAGCCTCCACTGACTCTACACAAGTGTCCTTTGCCTTGCCTTGGGTTGGGAATGGCCGGCCTATTGCTTTCTTGAGGAATCCATGCCAGAATCCCAAGTCACCTCCTTTGGGACATCTGAGAGCTGTGGTTTTCAGACTTTTCCCCCCTGTAGCAGCCAAATTCCCTTTAAAGGAATGAAGAATTAAAACAAACTTGTTATGTGTGGGCAGAAGCCATGTCCACCCATGCTTCGTCCATGCCAAAATGGTTGGTGCATGTAAGGTGGAGGAATCCCAGAAATTTTTGTCCCACAAGTTGCTCATAAGTACACTTTTTGGAGAGGAAGTGGAGAACAATCTTTGACCCCTCTTGGTTCTGCTCCCACCACCCGCTTTGGCCCTGTTTCCAGCTCCATACTTCCTATACCATTTCATAGAACATTTCAGATTCCTCTGTCTTGGCCAGGTAATAGGGATTTGGATGACTGGAATACACTGCTATATGAGACAACTCAGTCTTTGAAGCTGGGAGCCCAAAATATACCTTATGAGCACCTTCCCTGAACCCTCTGTTAACCCCTCCCCAGTTGCTTCTAAGAAAATCTTAAACCTGTCTCCTCTCTGACAATCTGGAAGACCTCAGATCATAGGATCTCTTCAATCTGGCGAAGTACATATTTTGAATAGTCCTATAACACTGAATAAAACTATAATTGAAAATTTCATGAAAAAGGAATTTCCAGACTTAGATTGTTTAAGTAAGGAAAAAAAATGCAAATTTTAAATAATCTCTTCCTGAAAAGGGAAAACACTCCAATTAATGAAAATAGCAACATCCTGGTGTCAGTGATGTTAAAAAAATCATTATCTTTGAGAAACATAAGAGTGCAACAAGCAGTGTTAGTTATCAGATTTGTGTAGATAGAGTTGCTAGAAGTTTTAACAGTTGAATTGATATTTTAAAGGAATCAGTTTTGGGTTCATTGTTTTTCTTTTCCTATTTTCTGTTTTTCATTTTATTGCTCTCTGCTCTTTTTGTTTGTTTTTTAGTTTCTTCAGGTGGACCTGTGGATCATTGCTTAGAGTCCATTTAGTTTCAATATAAACATTTAATGTTATAAATTTCCCTAAAAACACTATTTTACAAAATACTCATTTTGATATGTTCCTTTTTTGTCGTTGTTGTTCATTCAAAATGTTTTTACTTGAGACTTTCTCTTTGTCCCATTGGTTACTTAGACATGATATATAATTTGTAACATTTGGACATTTTTCTTTTCTCTTTGTTGATTAGCAAGTTTAATTCCATTATGACAAGACATGCTTTGCATTATTTGTTTTTCTAAATTTAATGGTTGTACTTCAGGTTAAGGTCTATCTTGTTGAATGCTGTATGTATACTTTTAAAGACATGCATATTCTTCTTTTGTTGGTTAGAATGTTTTATAGGTACTAGAGTCAGTTAGTTTGATGGTGTTTTCTGTTTCTCTGTGTTTTGTTTTTTGAGACAGGATCTGGCTATGTAATTCAGCCTGGCCTTGAACTCCGTGTGTAGCCCATAGTGGCCTCAGATGCAAGGCAGACCTCCTGCCTCAGCCTCCTGAGTGTTGGTATTTTAGGCATGCGCCACCATGCCCTGCTTAGGTGTTTTCTGTTTTTGTATTTTACTATAAGGGCTGTTGAAGCCTCTAACTTTAACTGATTTTACTTCTTCTTTTGAATCTCTCAGTTCTTGCTTCATGTGTTTTGCAGGTCTGTTGTTGAGTATATAGGCATTTGGGATTGCCATGTATTGGCAAACTGACCTTTGTATTATGTAATATCTTTCTTTTTCCTTGACAATTGTTTTGACAAATCTGATTCATCTGATTTATTCCAATGTTTGCACGATATGCTTCTTTGCATCTGTTTTTTTTTTTTCTCTTTTTGGGGTGGGGGTGTTATTGGGGTTGAACCCAGGGCCTTCACTCTTTGCTGCCTTTCTCAGCCCACTTGTTTTGCATGTTCTGAGACCGTTAATTAAAGTTAATTAAAGCGAGCTTCAACTTGAGATCCTCTGGCCTCAGCCTCCCAGAATGCCAAATTTACACTATCAGGTCTATACTTTTAACCTACCTGCCTATATTTCAATTTAGTTTTTATTTGAGCGTGTGTAATTGGTTCATATTTTTTACTCATCCTGTCTCTACCTTTAATTCCTGTATTTATAATATTTGAGTTTAATTTAACTATTGATATCTTGATTTATACCTTCTGCTTATTTCTTTATTGTTCCTATTTCTCCTACTCTGCCCTCTTTTGAGTTACTTGCATATTTCCATTGTTTTATTTTACTTGGTCTCCTGTGTATCTTTATATATTTTCTTAAGCACCACTGCAGGGATTACAATGTACACATTTAACCTCACAGTGGGTTCAGAGTCTACTGAGTTGACATTTTACCACTTTAAGTGAACTGTAGAAAACTTGCCACTGAATGTAGGTTCCTTTTTGTTTTGCTGATTTTTTTTGCAATATTTTTGTTATGTCATCATACTACCTCATAGACAGTAGACAATTTTTGCTTTCAGTGGAGAGCTCCAGAGATGAAGTACAGCCATGCTCCATGTGGTGTTTCCACAATGACTTCCATAAGGTGGTACTGTCTAATTATGTCATCACAACACACCCTAATTCTTTTTTATCTTTTGCCTCTCCTTTCTTTCTCTCTCTCTGTTTTTCTCTTCCCCATCTCTTGGCCTCCTTCACTCACAGATCTTTTACATAAAGCTTTGTTCTAAATTTTTAAAAATTGTTGTTCATATTAGCCAATCTTCAAGTCTTGTTAAATTTGGGCTATTTTGTTCAGTTCTAAAATGTCCAACAGTTCTTTATATCTTCATTTTCTTGCTCAGAATTTGTGTTCTTCCATAGATTTAAAGATTGCTTATGATTAGCTGCTGGAGCATTTTTATTATCACTACTTTAAAGGCTTTGTCAGATAATTCAGGCTTTTGTCATTTCAGCCATGATATTTGTTGACTGTCTTGTCTAGATAGGATATTTTGAATATTCTTATGAGACTTTGGTTTTTGTTTAACTCTATGGAGAATGTTAAATTTTTTTTAGTAGACAGTTGACATGGTTAGAGTCTGTCAAGCCCAACACACTTTCTATGAGCTGTGGTCCCAATGGCAGCCTTTGCCAATATTATTATTATTATTTGGCTATGTCTTCTGCCTCACACTGGCCAATCTTGGAACTCAACACATTATTTCTCAAAGTCATTGAATGGCTCTTTGGAATGAGATCTATATATACAAACCTGAGGAGGGGTAATGATCCTGGAGTTCATAATTGAGCCTTTTTCAGAAACTGCTCCCCCCACCCCATAATCTTTTTAGTATTTTCTAGTTCCATGGAACTTTCCCTTTTACTCATTTAGCTAGAAAGTTTGGGTTTTAGCTGTTAAACTTTACCATATACCTCTACAACTGTGTCTGCATCCCTGGAGCCAAGCATTAGGACAATAGAGACACTACATACAGTGGGATTTAGTTCTCCCTTCCTTCTTAGTGACACAACTTTGCTGAACCTCCAGAATGAAGTTCTCTGTCAGAGTTCTGGTCCTGCAGTTTCCCCTTGTTGCTGGTTGCCATCTCTGCCACAGGATAACTTTGGGGCTATGGCCTGAAAGATCAAACAAAAGAGAGAAAAATGGGGGATTTCCTGGAGAAAAAAATGGAACACTTGGTGTAAGTTTGCTGGTGCTTCTAGTCCTGACCCTTGTTCATCTATCTGCCTGCTGTTTACTTTGCAGAGACCTCACATAGTGGCACCCTGGATTTTATATTTGTGGGCTCTGGAAAACTAAGAGTATGTCTGCTGTCTCCATTCTGGGTGGAGCTACAATATCCACATCTGATTCCGAACATGTAGAGAAGTAGGAGCCTTAACGTGGGTGTATTAGCTGTCCCATTAGTAGCTGTTTTTTTTAGGGATATTCTCCCAAGTTTTATATATTGCTTTGAAAAACTATCCTTAGGACTCAAATACATAGTTTAGAAGGAAGGTGGCATTAGTACAGCCCATGAAACAAAACTTCCTTCTTTATTGACTCCACAACTAATAAATTGGGAAGGTTTTTTTTCTTTCCTATCAACATTTAATAAATTGAAGGGGCTGAGTATGTAGCTCATGGTAGTGCCCTTGTTTAGTATGCACAAGGCCATGGGTTCTATCTCCAGTACCACAAAAATAAAAAACAGAAAATACCTTTTCAAAGCCAAGTGTTACACATATGTCAAAGCATTCAGAAATCCTTTTAGTCTAATTTAAAAAAGGATCATAATGCTTATGTCAATCTGAATCCAACAAGCCCACTGTACTAATGAAGAGGTATTTTAATGAAGAGAGTTTGTTGTTGCAAATTTTGCAGTGCTAGGTTTGGGATTCTGAATGTTGAATGTGCTTATAATTCATGTAGAAGTGATTATTGTGATAATCTTTAAAATAGTTTAGTGGAAATCAGAGAACAAATATCTGTGGAAACTGAAGTGGAGTTGGAAATGCCTCCCTAAATAGCAAATTGCTAAATGGTTAAAGGTGTTCCCAGGGCAGTGAATGATACTCAAAGACCTGTTGTTCAGAAGGGTGGGGAGCAGGAAGCTCTGTTGGTGTAAGCTGCGAATGGAATGTTTCAGGGAGTTGGGTTTGTAATTTCCAGGATCAGGGCCCGCTGCACAGTGGGAACGTCTGGCTCCAGCTTGAGCCCACTCACAGGATGTCAGGGGGAAGTGTGACTAAGGTCATGGCCACACCACGTGGTGGGCCAGCTGGATCCAGAGCAGAAGCCGCTGTGGCTACACATCCTGAGTTTCCATGGTCTAATGTAGTGGGCTTGAAAGAAAGGGTGGATGCAGGATGCTGGCTGGATCTGTTCTGTGTGTGGGCTTTAAATCTTAAGTGACAGTAGGTGGAGATTACAGCATTTTATCTGCTTTTCTTTTGACACCTTTTAAAGATACAACCCACAGTTTGCAGGAGTTTATGCCAGTGTCTGCTTGCAGTAAATCTTAATCACTTTAGCATTCTTAGTAAACTTTTATTTGGGTACCATGTACAACAAATAAGGGGTTATTTTGAAATTATTATGTAATTTTAAGATGTTTCCACATCTGAAAAGGATACAGTATATTTCTTTCAACCTTTCTTATGAGAAGGGCTTTTCAGGATGCTTAGCAGGTTGGATTTCAGAATTTCAGCAGTGGTGTCATACAGCTTGACAGATTGAATTTTCACTTTGAGGAAATGGAATCTATTTTAATCACTGGAATGTATTATACCTAAGGAACATAGGAGAGTGTATGTCAAGTTTGAGCTGTGATTAATATTTTGCTGATCATTTTTTAGTTACATGGCATGCTTAAAACTCTGCCTCAACTTAAACAAATTCTATTATTTCTTGATTTTTTTAAAAGGCTCTTTAAAACTTGGTCTTAAATTCTTATTCTTTGTCCATTTAGGATTTTATAAGGTCTCAGGCCAAGTATTTTAACTTTGTAATGTAGAAAGAAAAATTTATTATCAAAAGCTATGAAGTCTCATTGTTTTCTCTTCCCCCAAGAAATTATAAAAAAAAGTTCAAAGGAACAAGAGGGATGAGAATCACCATAGAAACTTGGGCAGGCAGTAAGCCCTCAGTGTGAGGTATATGAACTATCATTGTAGCTACTGGGTTCATTGAAGTGTCAAAAACATTTCCTTGGGTGTGTTAAGTGTTTATTTAGTTCAGCCATTCTTCCCAAAATTTAAGAAGGGTATTCCTTCTCAGGAGAGAGGCCAATTCATTATTTTGAATGGTAATGTCATATGAAAAATATGCAAGCTTACTTTGGAACTGAAGGTTCCTAGATAGGACAAACTTAACAGAAAGTAGAGCAGAAACCTGCAGTCAGTTTAGAGGTTCAAAAGACAGTTCAAAAGATTGTGAGTTAGACTTCTTTTGCTGGGTTGGGAAAGATAAAAGGAGTAAAGGGTGCACAGATAGATGTTTGTGGATTTAAAACTGCATTTTTCAGTTGGAGGCAACTTGTGCCACCAAATGACATTTTGAAATGACAGTTTTGGATGATTGGGGAGCAGATACACCCCTGACATCACAAAGATTCTGCTAAACATTTTAAAAGGCACAGGACACTTAGCTTCTACACAAAAGATGTTCTGGCTCCAAATGGCAATATGGGCAAGATTGAACAATGAGTGACATATAGTTAACAAAACACAAAAATTAAATCCAATGTCCTTCCTGCCTCACTGAAATGTACTGAAGAAACTTTAGTTTGATTTATCCATACCTGTATCATTTAACAAAGTGGTTTTACACATGATTTCAGGGGTTCCTTTTTAAGAAAAAAATAAAACTTTCATTTTTAGAATATGCTCATATTATAGTCCAAACTGATCTGGAACTCGGTATGTAAACCAAGCTGGTCTAAACTTATTTAAAAGAGGGTAAAATTAAACATAACAAAACAGAACAAAGCCAATCAGAAGAAAACAATGTAAATGAAACAACTGGAGATCATCACTGGCTACCATAATGTCTCTTGTTTTCATCTAAATAGTTGTCCATAACTTCATACAGTGAATTCATACAAAACAAAATAGTATTAAATTGATCAAAACAAAGTGATGAAGGCATTATAGGCCTTCAAAACTAGGCAATAAGGAAATCAGTGGCTGTCATAATGTCTCTCGTTCTCTTCAACATAGCTGTCCATACCTTCATGTATGTTGAAATTAAACATAAAACAGACTAAAATCACTCTGAGCAAAGAACAATGGCATTACTGCATTTCACAGCTTGACAATATGGAATCAGCGATGGATAGCATGTCTCTCTTTCTTCAAAGTAGCTGTTCATTTCATCATGCATTATATAATCGACTCTCATAAAATGTTTAGGAGAAATTCTACCCATGTATAAGTCTCTACATGTATACCTATCCTTTCTGTATAAGACGGAAAAACAAAACTAAACAAAACAAATTACTAGAAAAATAAGAAACAAAAAAGACAAATAACAATAGCAAACAGCCCCAAACACTGACAATATAGGCCTTCAAAACAAGGTGGTAGGGAGCGTAACTAGGGTTGTTATTATTTTACATAATGGTCTTTAATAGTTCCTCAGATCACCATACACTTAACAATGCAAAATTGTTCCAATCCTACAAGTGTTAACTCTTTTGTTGCAAGAACTTACAGAATTTTTAGCACAATCATCTTAGCTATTCTAAGTGTGTTTATGTAATTTTAGATATATTTTCTTTTCCTCTACTTTTTCTTTTTCCTCCTTTTCCCTGACATACTATTTTTCTCCATTGAGCAGATTCTTATCCTTTCACTGTATTTATTGAGGTTTTTGTATCTTATGTACTCTTATCATTTCTAATATGAAGAAGACTATATGGTATTTACACGTGAGTTTATTTTACTTATGAGTATGGTCTCAAGTTGTGTCCATTTACTTAAAATATCTCAGTGTGATCATTCCTTATAGAGTAGTACTCCACTGCATAAAAACAGCACATCTTTTTTATCCATTCCTCAATTGATGGGCAGGTCATTTCTAAGATCTGGCTATTACAAATTGTGCTGCTGTCAACATGGGTGCACATATATCACTGTGATATCATGATTTCAGTTCTTCTGGGAATATGCCCAGAAGTGGAATAGCTGGGTCAAATGGGACTTTCAATCTCAGCTTTTTGAGGAATCTCTAGACTGACCTCCATAGTGGTTGCACCAGTCTACACTCCCACCAACAGTACAGAAGAGTTCCTTTTTCCCCACAGCTTCTCCAGCATTTCTTGTTGGTAGTTTTGTTGATCCTGGCTATTCTTTCTGGAGTGAGATGGAATCTCACTGTAGTTTTAATTTGCATTTCTCTAATGACCAGTGATGCCATTTTTTTGTGTATTTGTTTGCCATCTGTATTTCTTCATCTGAGAATTGTGTATTCCGATGTCCATTTTCGGATTGGGTCTTTGAATTTCGGGGGTCTGATTTTTTTTTTTAATTCTTCATGTTGTAGATAGAAATACTTTGTCTGAAGACAGTTCACTAAGATTCTTTCCCAATTTTTGGGTTTTCTTTTCACTCTGTTGGACATTTATTTTGACATGCAAAAACATTTTATTAAGATGTGATCCCAGTTATTCTGTGAAGTATTTCCTGTGAGGTTTGATTCTTGTTCATGAATTCTCTACCCCTATGCCTTCAATATTTCTACCTATTTTGTCTTCCAACAGATTTAGTGTTTCTGTTTTAATATCTAGATTTTAGATCAATATAGACTGTAGCTTAGTACATGATGTCAGGCTTGGGTCGAGTTTTAGTTTTTGGCATATGGAGAGCCAATTTTTCCAGCACCATTTTATTAAAGAGACTTCGCTTTCTTCCAGTGATGGTGTTTGGTTCCTTTATCAAAGATAAGGTGGCTGAGTGTGTTTGTAGTTGTGGTTGTATCTTCTAATCTATTCCATTGATCTTTAGGTCTGTTTTTATTCCAGTACCATGTTGATTTTATTATAGTAGCATTGTAGTATAACTTCAAGTCAGGAATTGTGATGCATCCTGCCTTGCTTTTGCTGCTTAGAATTGCCTTTGCTGTTCTAGGTCTCTTCTGGTTCCTGATGAATTTTAGGAGTGATTTCTCTAGATCTGTGAGGTATGCTAGTGGTATTTTGATTGGGATTGCATTGAATCTGTATAACAATTTTGGGAGAATGGCCATTTTCACAATGTTTGTTCTTCCTATCCATGAACAAGGGATGTCTTTCCATTTTCTGAGGTCCTCTTTGATTTCTTTTTTCAGAATATTACTATTTTCCCCGAATATATATTTTGTTTCTTTTGTTAGATTTAATTCTAATTCTTCTCTGATTTCTCAGTGGTTTTGATGTTCGTGTATAGGAATGTTACTGATTTTTGAGTGTTGACTTTGTATCCAGCTATATTACTGAATTTGTTTATTATACCTAGGAGTCTTTCAATGGAGTTTTAGGGGTCTTCTTTGTAGACAGTCATGTCATCTGCAATAATGATAATTTAACTTCTTCTTTTCCTATCCTTACTCTTTTTATTTCTCTCATCTAATTGCTCTGGCTAGTATTTCCAGCACTATATTGAGTAGGAGTGGTGACAATGGGTATCCTTGTTTTGTTCCTGATTTTAGGGTAAAGGCTTTCAGTTTTTGGCCCATTTAATATAATGCTGGCTAATGGTTTGTAATAGATGGCTTTTATCTTATTGAGGTAAAGACCATCTATTCCAATTTTCTGTAAGCTTCTTACCATGAATAAGTGTTGGACCTTACCAAAAGCCTTTTCTGCATCTATAGAAATGATCATGTGATTCTTATTTTTGGCTCTATTGATATGGTGGGTTATGTTTATTGATTTATGTATTTTGAACCATACCTGCATTCCTGGGATGAATCCCACTTGGTCTTGTTTTATAATTTCTTGATGATTTGCTGCATTCTGTTTGCCAAAATTTTATTGAAATTTTTTGCATCTATGTTCATTAGGGAGATTGGCTTGTAGTTCTCTTTTTTGGTTGGATCTTTCTCAGGTTTTGATATTAGAGTAATATTTGCTTTCAGAAATGAGTTAGAGAGAATTGATTCCATTTCACTTTAATTGAAATTTGAAGAGTGTTGGCATTAAGGTTCTTTAAATTTTTTGTAGAATTCTGCAGTGAATGCATCTGAACCTGGGCTTTTCTTGGTTGGTAAGGATTTAAACATGTTTTCAATTTCCTTAATAGAAATTGTGTTATTCAGCAGTTTTACATCTTCTTGACCCAGCTTTGGTAATTCATATGTTTCTAGGAATCTGTCCATTTCTTCTGTTTTATCAAGCCTGTGAAAGAGAAGAGGTTTTTGAATTAAGTATCTGATCTTCTGTATTTCCACAAGGTCTGTAGTGATTTCACCCTTTTCATTCCTTATTGCATTAATTTGAGTTTTTTCTTTTCTTTTTAAAAGAAGTTTGGCTAGGGACTTATCAATTTAATTTATTCTTTCAAAGAACCAATCTTTGATTCTTTGATTTATTGATTCTTTGTATTGTTTTCTTAGTCTCTATTACATTGATTTCTCCTCTGATCTTTATAATTTCATACCTTCTTTTGGCTTTGGACTTGGCTTGCTCATCTTTTTCTCGATGTTTGAGGTGTGGCATCATGTTGTTTATTTGTGTCCATTCTATTTTCCTGTTGTGGGAATTTACCACAATATATTTTCCTCTGAAGACTGCTTTCATTGCACAGGTTCTGGTAAGTTGTATTTGTATTTTCATTAGCCTATTGATATTGTTTAATTTCTTCTTTAATTTCCTCTGACCCACTGATTGCTCAGGAGTGTATTATTCAATTTCCAAATACTTGTGCTCTTTTGCAGTTTCTTTTGTCAATGATTTCTAGTTTTATGGCGCTATAATCCAATAACATGCATGGAATAATTTCAATTCTTTTGCATTTACTTAAGCATGTTCTTTGGGCTAATATATCATCTATTTTAGAGTATGTCCTGTGTGCTGCTGAGAACAATGTATATTCTGATTCTGTTGGGTGGAACACGGTATATGTCTATCAAGTCCATTTGTTCACAGGTTGATTCAGTTCTGTTATCGCTTTGCTGATTCTCTGTCTAGTGATCTGTCCCTGTGTGTCAATGGCATGAGAAGGTCTCCTGTTATAATTTTGTTACTGCTTATTTAGTTTTTCATTTCTGTTAATACTTGTTTTTTATAGCTGGGTGCTCCCAAATTTGGTAAATATATATTTAAGATTGTTATCACTTCCTCTTGAAGTTTTCCCCTAACTAGTATGTAGTGACCTTCCTTATCTCTTTGGATTATTCTTGGTTTGAAGTTTGCATTGTCTGAATACCTACCCCTGCTTTTTGGGGGGTTCTTGTTGCATGAAGTATTGTTTTCCATCCTTTGACTTTCAGTCTATGAGTTTCCTTTTGTGTTAGATGAGTTTCTTGTAGACAGCATATGGTTGGATGTTGCTCCTTGATCCATTCTGCCAGTCTGTTCTTTTAATTGGTGAATTGAGGACATTCACATTAATGGGGGGTCTAACTGATAAGAGATTGGTTTTATTTTTGACATGTTATCTTTCTGCTGTTGCTTCTTTAATTTTCCACTCTGTTTAATTATCTGTCTTGCTTAGTGGTTTTTTCCTATGTCTATCTAGAATGTGTTTCACTATTTTTTGCAGGATTGGTTTGGTGGTCATGAAGTTCTTCAGCTGTTCTTTGTCATGGAAGTTTCTTATTTCTCCATCCATTTGGAAGGAGAGTTGTGCAGGGTACATCAATCTGGGTTGGAAGTCATTTTCCTTTAGGATCTGAATTACTTCACTCCATGCTCTTCTTGACTGCATTGTTTGTGTTGAGAAGTCTCCTGTGATTTTGATAGGCTTTCCTTTATAGGTGATCTGTATCTTCCCTCTAACAGCTTTTAATATTCTGTTTTGTGTTGGGTTTCTGGGATGTTGATTATTATATGTCTGGGTGTCATTTTATTTTGGTTATGGCTATTTGGAGTTTTATTTGCTTCACTCATCTGTATGTCAGCTTCCATACTCATGTTTGGGAAATTTTCAGCTATTACTTCTGTAAATAGCATCTTGATATCATTTGTGTTGTCACCTTCTTTTTCATTTATACTTGTGAATCATATGTTGTTTTTCTTTGCATCATGTTGTAGCTGTTGAATTGTTATGTCCTGCCTTCTTGTTATTTTTAAAAGATCTTCCCTTTCTTGTTCACTAGCTGCAATCTTGTCTTCAAGGTCTGAAAGTCTGTCTTCACTTTTGTTGAGGTAGTTTTGCCAACTTTCAATGTAATTTTTGATTTCCTGTATATCTCTTTGAATCTGCTTCATGCATTCTGTTTTTTGTCTTTTATGGTTCATTCAGGGTTTCCATCTTTTTGCACAGTTCACGTAAATTTTTTACTCTGTCTTCTTTAGATGTGTTCAGCATTTCTTTCTTTACATTTATCAGTTCTTCTTTTACTTGGAAGAGTATTTCTTATCTGAGATGTTTTATACTTTGCCAGAATTGTTTCTTTACTTCAGTTGTCATTTCAGGAATTTCAGGTGTGTGGCTTACAGTTTCTTCTATGTTCATGTCTCCTAGGCTTGCTTGGGATGGGCTTGAGGTTTGAGATTGCATTTTGCTCTTTCGTTTTGTCATTTTCCTATATTTCTGGGCTTTGAGCAATGTTCCAAAGTTTTTCTATGTGCTGGGAATCACGTTGTGGCCTACTTAGGCCAGTGGGGACCTCCTGTGCATCCTTCAGTGATTTGTTTGGGGCACTGGGCAGTGTCTTACTGGCTGCCAGCAATGCTCTAAAGCTTCCCCTGTGCTCTGGGAATCACCTCATGCATGTTTGGCTCACAGGGCAGAATGGAGGTCTCTTGGCATGGTTCATTTAGGTCCCTGGGGACCTACATTGCAACCTCCTGTGATTTAGGATGCTGAGTGGGGTCTTGGCCAGCTGAGAGCGATGTTCCAAATCTTCCCCTGTGTACTGGGAATCACCTCACACACTGTCGACTCTTAGGGCGGAATCCCCAAGCCTGTTTTAAGCTCATAATTCTCTACCCTCAGTTTCCCCAGTGCTGGGAGTATAGGTATGTGCTACTATTCTTGTCAACCCTTTATTTTTCATAGTATCATTTTGGCTTCCTCCAATTCCACTGAACCTATAATACAGGAGAGGTAATAGGTAACCTATGATAGGAGCTAAACCTGGTGGTCATTCTACATGAAGGACACTTTGTACATGGTATTAAAAAGGCCTCTATTAAATTGACCCTGAGTTTTGAATAATATCTACTATCAAGCAATATTACACTATCAGCACTGTTTAGACTGTCCTTAAGCACAGAACACAGTGGGGTGGCAAATACAGAATATAATGTACCATAAGGTTGCTGTTTTGTTAACATCAAATGACATTAATTTTGGGGTTCTTGTTAATAAAACACTGATCGTATATTTAAATGTTTAGCTTGTGCGTCAACATTCAGTTTGAGTTGCAAAGACCTTAGAAGAGGCTCTGTCATGCCATTAGGTCCCTTTTTTACTGCATTTCAAGTGGCTAGAGATCTGTAAAATGTAGTCTGACTGTGGCATCTGATGTAATACATTATTCATAGATAATCAGATGGTGTACCACCATTTTAAATGTCAGAATGCTAAAATCACCGAAGAGATACGTCTTCTCTAATAAGAGTAAGATGTGTGAAGAATGGCACAGTAAGGAAGGGCATCAGACAAACCAATTGTACTTCTTTCTGCCAGAAGTACTTTTGAGCACCTACAACGTAGAAATACATTAGGCACCGAGGATGTAGCTCAGAGCAAGAAAAGCAAGGCCTTATACTCATGGATCTTAGTTCAAGGTGACAAATCTCAGCAGAATCTGTTTGGCCATCTGAATTCAGGGGTTCTACATCTGAGAATTCAACTCACTAAAGTTCGAAAGTACCTGAAAAAAACTGCATCTGAACCAGGTGATTATGCCTATAATTCTGTCTTCTCAGGAGAATGAACCCAGAAGATCACAATTTTATGAACAGCTTGGGCGACTTACCAAGACCCTGTATTAAAATGAAATAAAAAGGAGCGGAGATGTAGATCGGTGCTAGAGGGCTTACTTACCATTATGAACTAGGCCCTGGGATCAGTCCCCAGCATTCCCTGACTCCAGGGAAAAAAGTACCTGTAGTGAACATGTACAGACTCTTTTCCCTTCTCATTATCTCTAAGTAATACAGTATAGAAACTATTTTCACAGTATTACCTACTCCACGATTTGGGAATGTGTATAGTTTCTGCGTAAATACTGTATCATTTTGAACAAGAGTCTTGAGCATTTGAAGATTTGGAGACATATCTGCAGGGAGGTCCTGGGCTCAATCCTGAATACCAAGAGGTCACTGTAACTGATTTTGGAAAGTGAATGAAAGAGATAAAGTTGTGATGTGGAAGGGTAAACTAGGAGTGGGTTGTATTAGTAACTTTAATGAAGGTTATACTATATTTGAATTGAGCAAATGAGTTAGATTTAGGTGGAACTCTAAGGGCAGGTGGGAGGAAACATAAAATCTTCAATCTCAGCTCCTGGTTTTATAAAATAAAACATTTTGTTGTAATCCTGGGGGAAGACTGATGTCTGCTTCCCAGTTTTAACTATGACTTGTACATTGATTACCTGGAAAAGAAATGATTTCTGCTCTCTTAAAATTATATTTAAAAGACTTTATTTAATATCTTGATCTCTTAAAGTATTATTTTCAAAATGCCACCACCATTTCCAGGAGAATAATAGTATATTTAATATTTAAATATATTCAATGTTTAAACAGTTTTTTCTTTAATGCCTGCTTTTTTTAAAAAGTGGAACATGGACATACAGATTTTTGTTGTCATGTTTCATTGAAATTTAACCTTTCATCTGTTAACAATTTAAATTCTACAAAAAAGCAACCTTGACTATACATTTAAAAATAATGTTTTAAAAATCTTTTGTCTTAAACAGTATTTATATATTCATTTGTTGATCTGGTTTCCTACTTATCCTTTCAATTTGCTAAGGTGAGAGAATAGACTTCAGAGGGCAGTAATAGTTTATTCAAGGTCAGTCTGTTTTATTTTTTTCTTTAATTTTTATCTCAAACTATTTTTTCATATAGTTTTCTTTTAATTGAGATTTTTAAAAAATACATCACATATTATGGCATAGTATTGTTAACTGTACTACATATACAATATATGTGTGTGTGGGTGTGTGTATGAGAGAGAGAGAGAGAGAGAGAGAGAGAGAGAGAGAGAGAGTCAGGTAGACAGCATCTTATCATGTAATTCAGGTTGGCTTTGAACTCACAGCCCAGACTGGCCTCAGTTAAACTCATGGCAACTCTCATGGCTCAGCCTCCTGATTGCTGGGGTTATATGTGTGTTTACCACTCTCAGCCACCTAATTAAAAATATTTTTTAAAAAACTTAGCCCAAGTTACAATCCTATAACTGCTTCTAAAAGGGTAGCTTTTAGCTTCTTTAATAAATGGTGTTTGAAAAATTGGCTTTCCAAAAGCCAAAGACTGAAAGTAGACCCATGCCTGTCACCACACACTAAAAACTAAAGTCAAAATGAATCAAAGATCTAAATATTAAAACAGAAACACTAAATCTACTGGAAGACAAAGTAGGTAAGAATCTTGGAGACTTAGGGTTAGGGAAAGAATTCATGAATAAAATGCAAACTGCCTGGGAAATACTTCAAAGAATCAACCACTGGGATCTGACATTATTAAAAGGTTTTTGCACTTCAAAAGAAATCACCAATGAAGTGAAAAGAAAACCCACAAAATGGGAAAGAATTTTAGCCAACAATCCCTCAGACAAAGGACTTATATCCAGAACATATAAAGAACTGAAAATCAAGCTCCCCAAATTCAAAGACTCTCTCCAAAAATAGGCATCTGAGATTATCACACAGTTCTCAGATGAAGATACACAAATGACAAATAAATACATGAAGAAATGTTCACCATCACTGGTCATTCGAGAAATACAAATTAAAACTGCATTGAGATTTCATCTCACCCTGGAAAGAATGGTTACCATCAAGAAAACAACTGATAACAAATGTTGGTGAGGCTTCGGGGAAAAAAGAACACTTCTCCACTGTTGGTGGGAGTTCAGAATGGTGCAAGCACTGTGGAAATCAGTATGGAGATACCTCAAAGAGCTAGGACTGGAAATTCCATTCAATCCCGCTATTCCCCTCCTGGGTATATTCCCAGAAAAATTGAAGAGGTCATTTCACAGTGATATATGTGCACCCATGTTTATAGCAGCACAATCTGTGATAGCTAAATCTTGGAAACAGCCAAAATGCCCATCAACTGCAGAGTGGATGAAAAAAATGTGGTATTTTTCTACAGTGGAATACTGCTCGGCTATAAAAAAGGATGACCTTGAGGTAAATGGAGGCAACTTGAGAAAATCCTCTTTAGTGAGGATTATTTCGCAAGACTCACATTATTAAATATCACATTGTCTCTCTAGTGCAAAAAAAATAAGAATGGACAGAATAATGGTATCCAAAAATATAATAGCTGTAAAAGTATAATAGATACAAAAGTATAATAGATATTGTAAAAGTGAAAGGGAAGGAAATTGCTCTAAAGGATATAATGGTATGTATAGTGTGTAAAATCGATGACCATATTACTGAGCTTTTGTTAGATCATTGAACAGAAGAGTTTGTACTGTGAATGTTTGAGTGTCTAACAACATTTTATGCTGAGATTTTGTAACTAACAACTATTGTTGACAAGATGTAATGTATCAACTAGGGACTTTATGATAATTTTTTGAAGTCTGTATTCTACTTGTTTTTTTCTATTTTGTGTTTGTTAAAATTTTATGTTTCTTAAAATAAAAAAATTTTAAAAATTTAAAAAATAAAAGGGTAGCTTTGAGTGAGATATTATTGTTTCAATATCATTAACTTAAAATGAGGGAGAAAAGCCAGGGGGAAAATGGATGCAACATTATTACCAAAATATGGGTAATTTTTGAAGTTAATTAAAGCCACACATGGGGTTAACTTTTCATATATGCTTGGGAAAATTTATAAAAGAGAAACAGCAGATATAAAGTGGACTAAGACTGCTATGATTACTCTCTGAAAGGTCTAAGGGAAGATCTAAATATATTTGACTGTCAGTTGGGTAGCCAGTGGGGTGTAGGACCAGCTCAGGACCTGTGTGGTGTGAGAAGATGAAGTGAGTAGAAATGAGGGTTTGAAGAGAGATGCACTGGGAAGTCCCTTAGCTGTGGCCAATGAAAGCATGCTTAGTAGCAAGGCGGTGAAGAATTTCTTTAGTGCTGGCAATTCTTGCGTATGCTCATTTGTGGGATGTTTTAGTCTTTGTGGTGAAGCTTTAAGTGTCTTCACTTTAGTAGTTGCATGCCTGGAGTCATCCCCTCACTACCTTTGGAGCCTTGTACCTTGCTGATACAAAGAACCCATTTCCAATAGAATTGTCACCCTATCCATCTCAGAACTGTTGACCCCTTCAGTCAGAGAGACAAAGAGTAGAGAGGGCAGCCTTTGCAACTCTGGCAGGAACCAGAATTCGGAAGCACAGTGGATGGAGTGAGCCCAGGTCTTATGACTAGAGGCAGAAACAGTCACCTTGATATGGAACCACACATACACTGCCCATTGACCATATAACTCTCACCCTCTTCCGTGTTTCTTGTAGTGCTGGGAATGGAACCTACGACTTCATGCATGCTAGGTAGACGCTCTAGTTGAGTTACATTTCTAGCCTTGACTTTGTGATTTTGACTTTTTTTTCTTCTGTAAAATCCTGGTAATGTCTTCACGAGGTAAAAAGAGTAAAGGACACTGGAATATAAATATAATGGTACAACTAGAGAGCTTGAAGAATTATCATGTGAAGGGCAGATACAATAATCCTGGCACTGTCAGCAGGAACTTGGAAACTCATATATAGTTTCTCTGTAGCTAGAACCTGTTACTTCATCACCCATTTATAAGCTACAGTTTCTTATAATGGAGGAGAAGTGAAAGAGACTGGCTTAGGGTTTGCTCTTTTCAGGCCACTACTGCACTGCAAATTGACTGTAGCTGGTTTGTGCTCTTCAGGCTTAGAATTCCAGTGAGATAGGAGCATTCATGGCACCAGCTTTTTGTGATCCTTCCATCTCTGACTTTTCCATGTGACTCCTCCATCTGTTCTCCTTTCTTGTTTCCCGGGTCCACCTGTGGCATTGTGCCTGCCTCTGCTCCTGCATCTTGGCAGTGCTTCTTGCTGAGTTGGGCCATTTCCTTTCTGCCGAGTGAAGTGTTGCTTACTTTTGAAAGCATACCTCATCTACCTTCTTGAATGTTCTGAAGGCTGGATGCTGTATGGGTTCAAGGCCAGTGGCAGGGAGTGTAGAACAGAGCTGACTATAGTATAGAAGCTCTTCCAGCTTCTACCAGGATGTTTACCTTCATTTTTTTTAAATGTTAGGCTTCTAAGAAATTTTCATTTGAAGAAAGAAATCATTGTAAATATTAAGGTATTATCTGTACCATTAATTTGGAACCAACATGTTTCCTTAGACTGTGCACCATCTTTCCTAGTCCTCCCCCACTCCGCCCCTTTGGCACAGTGCTGGGGAGGGAACCCAAGTCTTCACAATGCTAAGTGACTGCTTTACCACTGTGCTATATCCCCAGCCCAATCTTTGTTCTCTAAAATAACATCATGAATTCTTGAAGCTAAGGTCCTTGGCCTGTATCTCTCTACTGTCCCAGAGCCCAGCCATGACACTGTGTACTATAAGACTGAAAATAAATATTTTTGTGGAGGAGATTATAACTTCATTTACTGATTTTTTTTTCCAGACCACGGAGTTTGTAGGTGATACACGTTTATATTTTCATACCCAGAACTCTTGACCTCTGAGAGGGCACATCTGTTCCTTGCTCCTCAAAACTCAATGGTTTTGAGAATGGGAAATATCCATATTATCTTTCTATTGTTTTGCTCATGTGTCAGGTTCCTTTCACCTGTCTCTTAATGTCTGAGGTAGAAAGTGTAGGGAAAGTAGGAACAGGCCTGGCTGGAGCATCCCTGGGAGCTCTGAGTCACCTGATAGGACGAAGACAGGGAGAATTGGGTACTTTGACACAGAATGCTCACAAATAGTCTGGACATTCCTGGACTTTCCTACTAACAGGACTGAGTGTACAACTGAGTGGTTGAATCCTTGCCTAGCATGTGCAAAGCCCTGAGTTGTATTCCTAATACTGCAAAAGAGAAAAAAAAAGAACCTATGCTTATAAATGGCATCTCTCTTTGATCAGGTAAGTACCATTTAGAGGAGACCTCAAATCCCACAGCAAGGGAAAGATAGCTGAACTGGGAGTAGGTCATCAGAGTTTACTTACTAAGTCTTACTCCTTGATGCTTAACCTTAGACAAGGCCCTGAGCTTTTATAGCTGTTTCTTCTAGTTTTAGAGATTCCTCATGTGAGAGAACTCCCAGTGCAATTGCCTCATAAATTGGTATGTCTTCTGTGACTCAATAGATGGTGTTTTATGCCAGTGTCCCTCAGAAATTCTGTACAAGACCATTACCCCTCGTAGGAGATGAGAACAAAAGGACTTGAGGCAAGCTTAAAACTTGCAGTGTTCACCTTATCCTAAAATGCAAATGTGGTATCCTCATTTTCACCAAATTATGTTTACATAGTAAAACAATTTAAAAATTATTTATTAAAATATTTTTGAATTACGTATTTATTGTCAAGTTTTGTAATGTAATTGATACTCTTAAGATTATATAGCGCTCTTATCCTTTAGTGGCATGAATTCCCTATAAGGTCTTTCTGTTCCTTCTAGATAATTATAATTTTGTGGGCAGTTTTAAATTCAAGATGTATGGAGAATAATGACTGCATAATTAGTGCATGGAACATTTTACCCAACCCTCCTCATAACCCTATGAAATAGGTACTAGTTGCTACTTTTCACTGTAGCGACAGAAAGTATAGGCACCAAAGAGGTTCAGTAAATCAACCTGAAGTTATACAGCTGGTAAATGGTGGAAGTATGATTCAGACACCATTTGTTCCTCTTTTGGTCTTTGATAACAATCAAAGATTTTTTAAACTTTCTTTTTATTTTAAAGAGAATAAAACCTAATGAAACAAAACAATAAAGACAATCAAAACAAAACTCTGAAAGTGATATAGGACTTCAAAACAGGACAATAGGAAATCAACAGTTTTGAATAATCGAAGATTTTTGATGGTGTCTTTAAAATAATAATGTCATATGCAGGGACATACTTTATCTAGAGCACAAGCTGGCTGCCAACTTGCCACTTTCTGAGAGGTGCCTTGACTGAAGCGATCAGGATCATTAGAGGAGTCATGATCTGAAGTTTGTCTCACGTTCTCAATCTGAAGATGGATCCACATAAGCAATGTAGTTGGGTATTGTCAAACACTGTGTCTAAGATACAAAAGGTACAGTTGCTAGGTAGCTTTGTAGTATCATCCAATATTGATGTCCTTTGCTTTAGTGTTCATTGTGTTTCTTAGCTGTGTAAACAAAAAGCAAGCCACATTTATTACTCACCACTTTGTCAAATGCTTGTGGTGTACCGTTTGCCAGATAATTTCGTTATATAGCCACAGATCACTCTGAGTAACATCAACAACAGCAAAGGATATCTGTTCTTTGGTTTGTCATAAAAATTTGAATTGGGGCTGTAAGTTTACCATATTCGATTTGGCAAGAATACAATAAAAAAATCATGAAGGAGAACAAAGTAGCACGTGTCTAAAGAGAAGGTTTTAAGCCGACATATGACATGGTAATCAGTTGGAAGAAAAATTCCTCCTGTTTTTGTGAACCCACTGGAGTACCTCAAAGGACACTCATGAGTTACTTTCCTGTACCCCCACACTTCAGGGCTATCCTATTCACAGTGCACTAGGTACCTTCATTTGTTTGCTAATCAAGGCGCTTGCAACTGGCAAGGTATTCCCTGACCTAATCTATTATCACCCAATCTCCCACCAACTACTATGCTCTTTTGCTTTGAAAGCATCAGACAATGTTTTCTGTGGACTGCCTTGCATTCTCCTCCTCCCATGCTCTGCAGACCCACTCTATAAGTTTTGTACCTCCTTCTCCCCTCAGAATAAACCTAGAAAAAACACCCAGAACCTCCACATCACATTCAGTATTGTCTCCAATGCTTGTCTTACTCAGCCAGACTTACCTAGCTAATCAGATCCTCTTGAAATCATTTTTGTCAGTTGGTGTCCTGATGCTGCACTTGATGATCTGCCTCCTCCTTTCCCCAGATGTCTTTGTTGATCTTCCTGGCATTGTTTCACTCTCTTCATATTCAAGTGCCTCAGTCCTCCTACCACTTTTCTAACTGTCCTCACTCTCTAAATTAATTTATCCAGTCTCTCAACTTTAAATGCCACTTAAACACTGATGCTGATGATTTCATCGTGGAACTCACCTCTCAATTTCAACTGCCTTTTCAATATATCTGTCTGGATGCCTAATTGATGTCTCAAAGCTAGCATGGCTAAACCCCATTCTTCATTCCCTTGTACATATCTCCCTGCCTGTCATGCTCAGCCTGTACCATCTTGATAAAGGCAGATCCATTCTTTTAAGTTGGTCAGCTAGCAGAAAATCCGAAAATCCTATCTATTCTTCCTTTCAAATATATCCAGAATCTGAGCAGTTATTTATCTCTACTTCTACCACACAGATCACAAGGCACTGTCACCTCCTACCAGGGTTAATTGCCCCTCTTCTACACTACCCTTAGGAGTCACTCTCTTCTGTAGTTTATATCTGGAGTGTTCCCCCAAATGTGAAAGGCTTGGTACCTAGCTCATCCTACTATCAGGAGGTGGTAGGAAGCTTTAAGAGGTGAGGTCTTCTGGGAGATCTTTTAGGTCTTGGAGAGCCTTCCCTCCAGGGGGATTGTGGGAATCTGGCCCCTTTTTGTTTATCTTTTACTTCGTGACCATGAGATGGGCAAATATTCTTCTACCATGTTTTTTCATTATGATGTGCTACCACAGACTCAAAAAGCTGGAGCCAGCTGACATGGTCTGCAAAAGTGTGAGCTGAAAATAAACTTTCTCTTTTTGTAAGGTGACTACGTCAGGTATTTTGTTAAAAATAAGGCAAGCTGTCTGACACCCTTCAGAGATACTTGGATCCTTGTGATAAGTTTTGATCAGAAGTCTCATGATTTTGTCTCACAAAGTAAAGACCCCCAGCCTGTAAAGTTGACAATTAGGAAGTCATATATGATCTGGTCCCCCTGCCTTCCCAACCTAAATCAGTCTCATCTCCCTCCTGTTTCTCCTATGCACATTCATTCTGCTGTGGAAACACTAGTTTATTGACTTTGACTGTCCCTGTAACTGATCAGGTACACGTTGATCTCATAGTGCCTGCCTGAGTTCTTCCCCTCTGTCTTTCCCTGCTCATGTGTTTCCCATATACTTACGGAACCTACTTTCATGCCTCCTTGATCAGTCAGGTTATCTTACCACCTACCATGAAAAAAATAAGTCATTTCACCTATATTCCACCTTGGTGCTGGGATTACTTTTCTCTTCTGCCTAACTAAGCACCCTTCACCAGATAGCAAATTTTGAATTTATTTTATTGTATTTTCTCCTCTAGATTGGAAACTCCATTAGGGCAAGGGCTTTATCTCTTGTTTCTTGCTGTAAGCCCTGAACTTAGCACAGTGCCTGGAAGTTAGTAAGTACTCACGAAGTTTTTGAATGACTGACTAAATTTCCTGGGTAAAGTCAGAAATGGATTACATGGGATGAAGATTTACCTATATGGAGAGAATC
Organism: Hydrochoerus hydrochaeris; assembly: GCA_004027455.1. Lineage (NCBI taxonomy): Eukaryota > Metazoa > Chordata > Mammalia > Rodentia > Hydrochaeridae > Hydrochoerus > Hydrochoerus hydrochaeris. The sequence continues at coordinate 162,240 of PVLA01001481.1, read as the reverse complement.
TTCAGCACATCAGCACCTGTGATGTTTCATGTATTCTGAGACCTCTCCTTTGCTCTGCTCCTGACTATATCTAAAATTAGGCAAATACTGGGATGGATGGGTCCTTTCAGTTGTTGTCTGGTCATTGTGGTAGTGGTCATGATACAGTTGCTGTTGCCCTTGCACTCACAAAACTGTTCACATGATCAACAGTTCAAGTTGCTTGTGTTGTTGCTTCTATGTATACTGAGTATACCTACCATTTGATAGGCCTTTACTCTTAATGAAATTTAATTTGACCTGAAATGATGTTACTGTGAATGCACAAAGGCATGTCAACAGTGGGGAGTAAATTTAGTGTTAGTGAAGCAAATGTTCACTGTTGGGGAAATGACTGAAATTCTACTTTTTCCTTCAAAGCACCACCAAAGATAGTAGCTGAAGCCATGTCATGTTTTGTCACTGCATTCCATGCAGGAACACTGCCGATCACGTGACAAAGAATATAGCTGAATGTAGATGAAACTACCAAATCCTCCAGAACAAAATAATGAAACACTAGTTTGATTGTCATCCAAGACTGTCTTTAAGGCATGTGTCATACTTTAATTGATACACTTTCCTGATGGTACTTAATATAATGTGAGTGTGTTGCACATAGTATTTCAGTAGGGATGAAAGATGATGAATCTCTTTTCTAGATCTTAGAATTAAAATTACTAATTCATAAATCTTATTTTCATCATATTTGGTTATGAATTTGCATTTTAGTTTCTCAACTAACAAATGCTGCTCTCTTATGTGAATCAAACAGGGACAGGAGAAACTTGGCCAAGCATTTGTGTTAGGCTTTTTTGGCATTCCTACTGAATGTGTTTTTCCAATATTAAGTAGATATCTAACTGGCAGCATTGGGGCTAATTATTCAATAGTGAGATTTGAATTTTATGTTATTAATTTGAGGATAACTTTCTCAGATAGCTGAGTTTAATTTTTCAGTTTTTTTTCTTTTGAAGTAATTATAGATTTCTAAGAAGTTAAAACAATAGTAGCAGAAGTCTCAAGCATTCCATCACCCAGTTTGTTTCTATGGTGACATCTACAATGCTATATTTCATCTGCAGTTTTTAATAGATAATTTAGAATACAGAGAAAAGGTAGTTTCATCATAGTACAACCAGCCATAGCATTTTAGTGTAGGGTTCCTGATCATAAGAGGCAAGTCCAGAAGAAAAGGTGCTATAAAGTGTGCAGTAAAGGGACTCCTACATTGTCACTACATAGGTCCCATCCCTTAGTGCTGGTTGCTGCTTCACAATAAGCTGCAGTGTATTAATAACTTTGCTGCATCCTACAGAGAGGATAATGATGGATCAGGTAAATTAGGGGAGTGAGTTGAGGTATACTAAAGGAAAACTGGTGCTGAAGACTTGGTAGGGACAAGATTGGAAATTAAAGTTCCTGTTTTTTTTAATTAAAGAGAAAAAAGCACGTAAAGGGTAGAGATAATACAGAATTTCAGAAAAAAGATAAACAATAAGAAATCACTAGTTGATAAACTACATATTGTCCTCTTAGAAATAGTTGTTCAAGTTACAATATTAAAGCATACAAAGTAGATAGTCAAACAGTGAGAGGGTAAACAGCTACGCATACATGAGTCTCTACATGTATTTCTGTACTTTCTGTATTAGAGGGAAAAACAAAACTTAGCAAGACAAAACATTCCTATAAAAACGTGAAAACAAAGTTGTATAAAAACACAATACAAGGTGATCTATGATTGCTGTGTTATTATCTTCAATAGAATTGCCTATATCAGGCATAAATGAATATAGCAGTATAATTGAATATAGCAGTACATAACAATATTAATAAACATAAAACATTGTAGACAGTATAAAACTTCAAAGCACGTAATAATCAAACCAGAGTGGATATTCTAGTGAATCTTGTCATCTTAAGTGCAGTTGCCTATACTCTCAGACTTGATACTATCAATCATAACAGCTTTGAATAAAATCTATCAATATTAAACAGCAATCCAACAAACCAGATTCAATTACAATCAGTCATGGTAAAACAGTGCAGGTTTTACAGAACTTTAGATTAAGTTAATAGGAAATTAAGGATGATTACCATACTGTATCCTGTTATGTTCGGGATTACTGTCTGTGCCCTCAAATGTAGTACAGGTAGAATGACTGGAACAGATTATAATACATCTAAGCAGAGTAGTGTGAGTAATGTGGGTTTTAAATCCTGGTGCACTATTAACAATATAGTGAGTGTATCAAGGCCATCTATGTTAGAGTTTCTAGTTATCCTTCTCTGCCTCATTTCTGCTATGCTATTTTTCCTGCCGGTTTGTCTACTTTTCTCCTTCATTCTACTGCCTGCCCCACTCATTGAGGCCTTTCTGCCACAGTTCCTAAAATCTTGGTATTTTTTTCCTTCTCTCTCTCTAGAATGTCCTTCAGTATTCTCTGTAGGGTTGGATTGGTGGTCACAAGCTCCCCCAGTTCCTCTTTGTCGTGGAAGTATCTTGTTTCTACATTAATTTCTAGTGACAGTTTTACAGGATACATCAATCTGGGCTAGAGGTTATTTTCTTTCAGGGCTTGGAATATTTCGCTCCAAGCTCTTCTTGATCTGATGGTCTGTGTCAAGAGAAGTCAGCCGTGATTCTGATAGGCTTACCTTTATAGGTAATCTGTTTCTTTTCTCTGATGGCTTTTAATATTCTGTTTTTATATTGAATTTCTGGTATCTTGATTATTAGATGTCTGGGTGTAGATCTGTTTTTGTTGTAGGTTGCTGGAGTTCTGTATGCCTCACACAACTGAATGTCATTTTCTTTTCCGATGCTTGGGAAGTTTTCCTTAATTATTTCCGTGAATAGCCTTTGTAATTTGCTTTTATGTATTCTTGCTTCTTCGCTCACATTTCTTATTCTTAAATTGTAGATTCTCCTGTCATCTTCTAGCCTTTGTATTGTTGCTGCGTGTTTCCTTGTTATTTTTAAGAGATCTTTCCTTTCATGATCACACATTGCAAACTTGTCTTCAAGTTTTGATAGTCTATCCTTAGTTTCTTTTAAGGAGTTTTGCCAGCTTTCAATGGAGTTTTTAATTTCCTGGTAGTCTCTTTGAATCTGCTTCATGTATTCTAGATTTTCTTTATATTCTTATCGAATGTTTCTCTCCTTTTTTTGTGTTCCTCCATTCTTTCATCTGTATCTTCCTGAGAGGTGCTCCCTGAGAGAATTTATTACTCTACTCATATTTTGCTTTACCTGATTTAATATTTCAGTTTTGAGCTCGTCTACAAGGTCCCGAAGATAGCTTTTAATGTCCATTGAAGCCATGTTTGCTGTTGCGTGTTTGCTGCCCTTAGTCTCCCTTGTTTTTCCCTCTCCTAGATCCATGCTGTCAGGATTCTGAGCTGGGGGCCTCCTCCTGCCTCTCTCTCCTGTTATGGTCCTGGCTTCCTCCACACAGGTTACAGTGCAGGTCCTGGCCCCCTTCCCTGTTGGCCACGTTTCCTCTGAGGCACACTGGTGAGGGACCCCTGCCCTTTCCTGCTCTTGTCACTGAGGTGCAAAGCAGTGGCTGCCTATGCCTGCCCCTCCCCACTGGGCCAACCGAACTGCAGGGACCTCCACCCGGTTAGTGCATGCTAGGCGCAGGGAATCTATTTGGGAAGGCTCATTGGGTCCCAGCCAGGGGTGCGGCCCAATCCAAGCAAATCCCACGAATCTGCTCTGGGGAGGGAGGAACCAACTGAAGTCACTGTTGCTCCCAGTTCAGGCTCCTCCTGCCCGATTCCAACATGTCGCCCATTTGGTTGCACCCTTCCCGTGGTAAGAGAGTCTCAATCCCAGCACTGACCGTGGATTAATGAAGGTCCCTTTGCCGGCTCCGCTCTCCTTTGGGCTCACCAACCCCCAACTTCAGCGCCGCTGTGCTTCCTGTGAGTGGCAGTGGGAACGAGCTTGGGCAGCTCTGCCGGCCTCCGCCGAGTCAGGCCATTGCAATTTTGGCATGTCGCCGAGAATGAAAATGCTGTGTCCTGTAATTTTTAGCTATTTCAGTTGTAGTCCTGACGTATTTGACGAGCTTTTTTACGTTTTAATTTCTTCCTGTCAAGAGGATCCATCCTCCTCTGTCTGGATGTCTCCAGGGTGTTTTATTATGGTGTATGAGTTGTTTCTCCCAGGAGGCTCTGTATGTTGTTGCTCACTGATCGGCCATCTCGTCTTCTTCCAAAGCTCATGTTTAAAATCAAATTTTTTCTTTTTTTTTCCTTGTCCCTCTTTTTGATTTCTGTTATTTCTTCCCTTTCACTTGCACTTTGGATAACTTGATGTATTGTTTTCTATCTCTGGAAGCCTGACTTGCAGAGCATTGTCTGTATTGTGAGAGACCCTGATAGACCACCTCCACTCTGTTCTTGCTCAGGTGCCTGGTCTCCAAGTTGTCTCTGCTATGTGTTTTGCTCTTTCTTATTTGTAGGTGATAACAGGTTATGTCTGCTGACCAGTTATAATCAGTCTTAAATTCATTTCTGCCTCACCTTTGAAACTATTCTCCCCACTTAAAACATAAGAATGGCTGATTTCTTTTCAGGGTCCCCACCTTAAATATTTAAGCATCCTAAAAAATCCAGATTGTCCCAGGAATTCCAGGGGGCTCAAGAATTGATGAAATGCTTTTTTTCACTGTCTTCCCCCTGCAGTTAACATTTAGAATATTTTTAAGAGAATAAGAGTTAAAATATGAATTGAGTATTTCTGGAAATTTCCTCACACATATTGGGATGTGAAAAAATTGGGCTGCAGAAAATTTTTATTATGTAGGAAGTTGGAGATTCTAAGTTGAGGGAACTTGGATTTATTGTAGTGTATTAACTTGGCTGAAATAGCGTCACAGAGGATTTGAGGGCTGGGGGTAGAAATTCCCAAGACACCTATTCTGAAAACATATCTAGTCTGTTCTTGATATATCTTTGTGGATTTTGTAAATGTATATTGACCAAGATTTTGAACTGTTAAAATGTAATATAGGCAGATTTGGAGATACAGAAACTTGGGCATACAAATTGTAGTCTCCAAAAATCTTATCATTACATATTGAGATTTCCAAATTGAGGAACACAGAGAAATAGATAAGCCTATTAAGAGTTGTCTTTGAATAATTTTTTGGCTACCCAATAAAAGTACTGGAAAAATTATTGTCCTGTAAATAGAAATGAACTTTGGAAAACCTTACAATATGATCTCACTGTTCTTATTGATCTTCTGTGTGTAGACTATTCTATGTAAACACTGAATAGAGAATACTTGTCTATCTACAAATATCCATACCTATGCTGAAAAGAAAAAATCATTGATAGGTAACCAAATGAAAAGAGCACTGTAGTAAAAAATGTTAGCCTCTCAGGAGAGTTCAAAATAGGTTCTCTTAGGCATGGGGATGTACAATGCTTACTTGGCATAAAATGCATGAAGCCCTGGATTCCATCCATTGCACCTCCTATCCCAGTGGTTGCATATAAAAAGTGTCTTAGATTAAATGACAAAAGTATATTTGTAAAGACCAAGGGTGTAGCTCAGTGGTAGAGCACTTGGTTTGGCATGAGGGATGTGGTGCTAGGGTTCTAGCCCTAGCTCAGTGCCTGGGCTCTTGACTTCTTGCAGTACATCATGATTGCGTTCATTGTGGCGAGTTGGTACATGTACATAACACATCTTAATTTTTTCTTACTTTCCTTTTTTGACTTTCTAATGCATACATGTGCCCAGGAGTAATCAGATATTCTTTGCTTGTACAAATATTTCTACTTAAATTCAAAAAAGTGAATTTTGTTTTGGTCCATTTTGTTCATAACACTGCTCCTAGTAAATTCTTTTTTCCTCTTAGGAAATTCTTAAAATCGATGAGGATTCCCTTTTTTCAACCTAAAGCCCTGCAAAAGTTTTGGAAGACAAATTTATTATCAACACAAACTATTAGGACAGAAATGCCTACTTTTTCCAGAGGGTTCATTTTGTGCACCATTCCCATTGGAGTGAACTTGAGAGGTCAGACTGATTTTTCTGAGCAGTTGTTTTCATATATTCAGTGTTTTGCTTGCATTGCTCATGGCTAGATGGTGTGTAACCTTGTCTCTACCTGATATTATCCTTCTTGTTTTCACATCTGTGCCAGGGCCAAAGATTATCTCACAGAGGCTCTGAAATAATTCCTGTTTCTGAAATTCATGTGTAAAAGGAAATTTTTAAAGGAAGGAAGGTGCTAATTGAGTTCAAACTCTAGGAGTTTTTGTCAAGGATTATATTGATTAACAAAAGCTCTCTGGCATCTTCTGGAAACCTTTTGAAAAAGCAATGATTACAATTAATTTTTCGTGAGTGCTGCATATTTGATAATTGCTCTGATTCACGCTATTATTATATTCCCCTTCCTTTGCCCATAGCAAAACAAGCTTAATTTGATTCATACTCTTAGGAAGAAAAAAAAAAGCCTACGATTACTCACATGGCTGTGATTCAGCTCTTGGCTCCCAATGCATGCAACCACCCCCTCCTCTTCTCCTCCTCCCTTTCTCCCACCCTGCCCACGCCCATATTCACTCCCACCCAGTGGTGTTGCCATCAAAAAATTGAGTCAGTTTGTTCTTTAAAATGGGTGGGGAAAGAAGACAACTAATAAAAACTTTTTTGAGTGAAGTGTATGGCTTAGATCTGAAATTGCAGGAAGACAGGCAAAGTGGCTCCTTATATAACATGGAAAGCCTAGAACAGAGGTCAGTTCTCAAAAAGAAATGCTCCCCATGTCTGACACAAATCTAGACAGAGTTGGTGTGTGCACCTGTAGAGGTGTATTCATAGTCACAAAGGCAGGTTTTCATGGAAAAAATTGAATACTGGTAATCTTAAATATATGTTTTCAAAATAAGTTCTTTTGCTATAATACAAAGGTAAATATGTAACAGCTTGCCAAAGATTTTTTATCATTATAAAACATAAGTGATAAATTCACTTTACTTGCCTTCAAATGAACAATATAACTTAGAAGCATGAGATAGATCTTCACCCTCCTGAAACCAGAGTTGGAAGATGAGTAGTGGAGATGGCTGCTCACTTTAGTGAGCTGATTTGGTAGAAGATATTATAGAGGCAGGGATTTCTGCTTCTTCTATGCATTTTCTCACATTGCTTCATCTAGAAGTGGCTTTCTCAGGTTTGCACAGGTAGGTCCCACAGTCAGTATTGGAAACCAGGTTCTTTCTCTTTATGTTGACTTGTAGTTTGGGCTTCTGGGAACCTGCAAGGGTTGTATTTTAGAGATTGCTTGCAGGGAGGAAGCGATTAAAGGTTCAAACCAGCCTTTTAACAGAACTATTAAATTAGGTCTGTGTTTGTCTTTGAATCAAGCTCTTACATAGAGGGAAAAGCATTGATTCTTCCCTCAACACTCATTTGTAATCCCAGCCACCCTTTCTCCATTTTGTTGGCTTTCCCCCCATTATGGTTACCATCTGTCTGTGAAACACTGCCTAGATAAAGACAAGTTGGAGTAGTTGCTCACTCTCAAAGAAACACAGAAGTACTTCTCTTCTCCTCCAGAACAGTGCTGAACACCATATTTGAGGAATTGCATATTTATATAAAGCTTGCCTGGGCATCAGAGATGTCTGGTTGATGTCCTTTTTGTCATTCTTCAAATATGTTAGATATTGACTGGAAACTATTAACTTTTGTGACCAATGGGTTTATGAGATGCTTGAACTGCTTCATGCAGCTTTCAGATACAGCTGTTTGTTTCTTTAGGAAGAAAAATTTATTAATATAAGACAAAAGAGAAGAGAATATAGTCTGAGTTTCCCCATCCAACTCCCAGAATTTCTCTTAGGTTAAGTGTGGTGTGGAGTTTCATGTTCTGACCCTATAGAGAGAACAAACAGTGGACCTCAATCATGTACTTTTTTCTGAGTCTGTTTCCCAATTTTCATACCTCTGATTGTGGTCCCATAAAATTTCAAGAGCCCTCAACAAGGTTCCTGGCTGATGGTAGTTCCAGTGCATTGACCTATTTGGGCCAACTGGAGAAGAGTTGTTCTTGAATATCCTTCTTGGCCCCATCTTCACTGGCCTTAGGATACTCCAGAAAGTTTTATGGGAAAGGCCAGCCAGATTGCAGATGTAACACCGGAAGAGAATTTCAAATAAGAAACTTTAGGAGGAAATGTGGATTGACCAAGAGTTTGTCATTATCAGTAGTTTAAAATGATACCTTTTTTTTTAGAAAGTGATGAAATTGTGTTTTTTTAATTCAGAAATGTTACTTAGGGAAGGCTAAGCTGTATATAACTCCACAGTTACATGTCAAGCATGCACTGTTCTCAGTACTTGCATATACAGTAGTATCTTTTTATTCTGTAGCTGGGAATGATAGAAACAGGACACAAACTCCAGCAATTGTGACTCCAGAAGTCAGACTTTTAAAAGATATTATAGGTCCTTTTAGATGAATTTGAGTTGTTTGGTTTTATTAATATACTGTTTTCATAGCCTGTGTTTATTTCCATTAAAAGCCATATAATTATAGATTTTATGTTCTCTGTATTGTAGGAAGGTAACTGTCTTATAACCAATAAAATTTACTCAGAAAAAGACAGTGGCTAGATTAATACATCCTTGTTGAAGTATGAGTAAGTTTTCATAATTGAGTGAATTACGTTGTACTTTTTTTAAAAAATAAAGACTTAATAGTGTAATTTGGATATGTACTCCTAAATAGTTCTGTGATTTCAGGAAACCAATGCTATATGAAAACTTAATATGGTATTTATTCCAGTAAAAAGCTCAGGTAATCTTTTTGTAAAGTGAATAATCAACTTCTGAACTTTTATTTGCCTTCATTTATGAATTTGAAAATTAGATATTTGACAGTTTTGCTATGTCATAAAAATAGAATGCATGTTCCACATTATAACAAAACTAATTATTCATCAAAGCATAATCAACAATAAATGCTGAGCCTTGGTCAGAGCAGTTCTGACTTTGCTCAGGGTTAAAGGAAGTATGCTGAAAAGAGATAACCGTAGTTAAACTGCTCAGCCTGAGCCCTCCAGATTTTTGTGTGGGGAATTGCACTTCTTATTACCACATTCTTCCTGTTTGTGCAATACCTGGGAACAATTTACTCCATGTAATGCCACTCACATCTTGGTAGTAAACTTTTTACCCAGGAGTAAGGCTATCAAGCCATGTCAGTTTGTTTAATTGGAATTTTCATAGGTGCTGGTTGATGATTCTCAAATGTTTATCTTACAGCTCTTAGGCAGTTTGGGGATTAAAGGACTGAACAGATAATGTATGTGTGATGTGGTTGTGTTGTGTGTTTGCATGTGAGTGGCTCACATTAGTGATTGCAGGAAATGCAAAATGAAAGCTTAAGCATGGTTCTCATGTTCCCGATCCTTTCTTAAAGAACCCACTACATAGCCTTCAGATATAAGACTTAAACTTGGGTTCCCAGGATAGAGAGAGTCTGAACCCACCATGGTAAAGATGTCAGACCAATTTAGATGTGTAAAACTTGTGTACCACTGTTGTGTGAACTCAGATGTTTGGTTGTTCCACTTGTAAAGTTTCCAATCACAGTTCTGAAAGTTGTGTATCAGAGCCTGGAACAAGAGCCTTATTGAACCTTAAAAAAATTCTGCAGAGTTTTTGTTTATATGGTCTGACTCTTTGAAATAATTAGAATGTGCATTCTGATCCTTAAATGTACAAGTTATAAAAGAAAAAAAAATGTGAGCTTGTCAGATAAACTACAGCCACCAGTCTAATGAAACTGAGTCACAGTCAAATGGGCTGCACTTACACTGCCCTCTCATTCTAGAGAAAACGAGGCCGGGGGAGGCAGACTGAGTCATCACCTGGTTTGTTTGACATACGCTTCCTTCCATAAATTGGGAAGGGCAAGCAGTGCAGTGTTCCCTGCTTGCCTCTGAGAAGGAGCTGTTGCAGCCTTGCAAGATCAAAATAGGGACTCTAGATTTGAGGTATGAAGCTGAGTTTGTAGTTTGACTTCACATAACAGGGGAGGGGAAGAAACCAACAGATCCAAACAAGGAGCATTTGTAAGTATCATTTTTGGATATCGGAGAAATAATAGGGATGTTCACTGTTGAATGTTTCTTCCTAGGATGTTAGAGGTAGTTAGATAAATTGGAAATGTTAAAATAAAAATAGTGAGCTAGTTCCCAGAGTAGGCTTGTTTACTTACCAAGAATGTTCTTGATGTGGATAATCTAAAATGATTATGAGAGCAACAGATAGGTAAGTAGGTATGTTGTCATAAAAATGTGTCCAGATGACGTTTAATTTCGCCTAACCTAGAAAATTATTTTAGAAGAAACTATTTCATTTAGAAACCTTTTCATGACAATGTTTAGTTTCCTTTATGGGGACAGGGTATTTTGAGGAAATGAGAGACTCATCTATGTTGCACATTTTCCTACAGTGCTCTAATGAGGCTCACTGTTGTTTTGAAGTTTAGCATGTAAAAATTTTTGGGAAGACTAGAGGAGGGAGGAGGACTAGATTTGTAACTGAAGTGGGTTTGTAACCTTAAGGTTTTGCTTAGGGGTTATTTTTTAATACATGCCAGACATTCTTCTGATTTCCATTCTGGCTTAGTTGTGCCTCTCTGTCAGTGTGAGGCTAGGGTGTTCCTTGTTTTAAAGCCAGAGTTGTCACAGCCGGGGCGTTTTCTGTTTCACTTATGGCTTTTTTTTTCTTTTCCTGAATGAGTGTCCTTTGTGTAACCCCAGTAATTCAGAAATCCTGCAGTCATAGGGACTGCCCTATCATGTGACTTAGGTGCTAGGTGCTGGCTGCGATTGGTCAGCAACTAATTGGCGGGTCTCTATAAGAGGTCGCTGAGACCCAGTCTGGCTGCTCTCTGACCTGGGTTGCTGCTCAACAAGGGCAGGCTAGGGGGCGGGGTCTGTCCAGTGATTCAGCCACATGTGATAGATGACCAAGTGACTGCTTCCTTGGGGTGCACACATCAGTGGAAAGCACTCAGACTGGTTGTGGCTGAGCTGGTTGATGAAATTCGGGCTTCCTGAACTGGTAACTGTTCACTTTAATAGAGCTTACTGATTAAACTCAGAAAAATGCAGCTGAAAATCTTCACCAGGATCTTGTGTGGACTTACTCCCTGTTTCCTCTTCCCCTTGTTCTGATTTGTTTTGTCACAGGAATAAAATGCAGATAACTCTTTAGAAAACTTTTGTAGGAAAAGTACCTCGTGTGATCTGGAACAAAGACATTTTATTATCAGATTTATCAAGCTGCGAAGAGGGAGTTTGCTTTAGCAAACGGAAGCAACAGCATTCTGTCCCCAGGAAACACTGCTTTATCCAGAATTGGTAAGTGAAAAGTGGCATTGCTCCCTAATAGATATCATATGGTGTGTGGGAATTGCAAAATTGTTCACAGACCCCCTAACAACTGTGTAGAACACAGAACACATAAACAAAGTGAGGTTTAAAAGTGAGCAACCCAACAATATAGCATGAAGGCCGAGAGAGGCTAGATAATTAAAAAAATTGAGCTGAACATTACCACTTGAACCAAACAGATATAACTACATTTTGCTTTTATGATTGTTTTTTCTTTTAGCGGGAGGGGGCATAAAATCAAAATGGGCTATTTGGTTGAGCTGTGGCATTAATTTGCCATATATAGATTTCCACTTGGTCTGAACAGCATACACAAAATTTGAAGGGATACTTTCAAAATTAGTCAACTTGCCTTCGTTAACCTCTCTCTACTCCAGAGTGTCAATGTATTTCTTTAGTTAGAACTTGACAAAATGAAAGTTGAAGCAGTGCATTAGAAACATCTCCTGATTGTGAAGGGCAGGTTACAATGGCAACAGATTTTTTTTTTAAATTCATGATGTGGATTTTAAGATTGTTCTATTCGATTACATTAGTACAGCAAAAGTGATAATTTCTATATGATCGATGTCCTCTTTGGTATGATGTGCATGTTTGTCTCTTTTAGTTTTCTGATCTTGAGTCTTAGCTGCTCCTATGTTTAAGGTTTCCAGACAAATACAATAAAAGCTTTGAGCACTTTTGTTTATATAATAGGCTCTTGTTTGTGAACTGTAAGGCAACATAATTTTATATCAGGCACGAATGTCTGATTTCTCCATTTGGTGTAAGAATGATTATGCTGAAAAGATTGAATAGAATAAGAAAAAGAATGTTAAGAGTGGTGGGGCTACTTGGTTTTACCAGTTTCTTATTGGTCAGTAGAAATTATGTGGTGTCTACGTACATAGAATTAAATGGAAAAATATTTCCTTTTAATTGTTAGCAGTTATATACACAGTTTTGATGATTGCCATTTATGAATGTGAATATACAAAAATAAAATTGTTAACAGACTGCTTCAGATAATATAGGATATTAAATTTACTTTTTTTTGTATCAGGGATCAAACTCACAACCTAGTGCTTGCCAGGGAGGCACTTATGCTGCTGAGCTAAATCCCTGGAAAATTTACTTCTTTTTAAGCCTCTTAAATAAAATTCAAAGTAGAATCTGTATTTTTGACTTTTAGTTCCAATTCTGTTACTCTTGAAACTTGAAAGGGAAAATGTACATATATTAAAACAATAGCAGAGATACAGTTACTCTGTTAATAGTGAAAATAAGGTGAAAGTGGAGAAGAAAAAGATGAATGTAATGAGATCTATTAATTGGTCTGTTTTATTCCATCTGAGTATTTTAAATGTCATTTTTCTCATACGAATACCATTCAAGACTTAAGTATTTATTTTCAAAGTAATAAAAAAGGAGTCTGGTGTTGCAAACTTGGGAATATCACAAATCATTTGGCTTTAGATGTGGACCTCATGTTTTCCAAAGCACATGAATTTACATGTTTTAGAGTCTTGGAGACAGAAATATGATGACAAAGCATGAAGGTATTTTCAGATAATTTATATTGTATTACAAGTGTGTATTTGGTGACTCACAATTATTTTCAGCTTTGTATTTTTTGTTAAATAGTTGGTGAAACATGATGATTTAGTAATGTGGCTAAATACTGGCATGCTTTATGGAAAAAATGCCTCTACATAAATTTTAGGTTTTTATCAATTTAGAAGGCATTATCTTGAATGACAAAAATGTGGTAGAAGTAGATTGGAACAGGAAATGCTAGAAAGCATATCCTAGAAGAATAATTTGAGAGCTTCATGGTATTCTATCTGCTAGTCTCAACTTACTAAGTTTTAAAAATATATCTAAAATGAATGACATAGCAATGCCCTGAATTCTCTCCTGGGTTCACCAAAAATGTTAGCATTTTTTGTATACTTTGTAAAGACATTAATGACATGCGTATGTCTTTATCATTATGGGTATGTTAAAGCAACAAACTGAAGGGAATTGGGTCAAGCAACAGACCTTGAAGTAATTTCTTTCAAATAGTGTTTTCTATTTGCATATTCAGGAATAGAAGCACTTTCTTTTAGACTTGTTATATTAAATTTTTGGTGTGGTAAACTATTTTACCCAATTAAATTATTCTTTTGAGATATGAATATTTCTGCATGCATGTATTTGATTTGAAGGGGGGAGACTTAATCTAATGAAACAAGTGGCTGTTTGTTAGAACCCAGATAAGCCTCACAGTGTTGTTCCCATGACAACAGAGTAGTTAGGTGTTGAAATGTAGCTTTAAGTTCTTGGTTTGGAAATGTCATTCAGACCTCCCACTCCCTACAGTCTCATTGAGTAGGAGGATAAAAAGAAGGGGAAAAGCCATGAAGCAACATAAGTATCTCTATTCATTTCATGTCTTCCTGGTTTGCATTTATGTAGGGGATTGCTATGGGCGTGGTAAACATAGGCCTTGAACAAGCAATACTTCAACGTAAAATCAATGAAAAGATGTCAGCAATGTTGAGGAAGATAAATAATAACAACATGTGGGGGGTAATAAGGAGAAGTCAGTTGCCATGGGTTTATGCAGTACTGACCAGCATTGAGAACATCTTGAAATAGTTATTGTATAGTTCTTCAAGAACTGCAAATAATTCCCTTCAAATGCTCTGTGGAGAAATTCCTTTGGTAGTAGGATCGCATTTATTCCTCTCCTGTAGCTGACTACAGTGGACACTGCTGTGTTCTTTGTATGATGCATAACCTGAAACCAATTGTTCACTTGTCATTTCAGAACTTTTGTCTCTTTTCTATAGGAAAGTCAAAGCTGTACTATCAAAATAGTGATGCAAGCTAAGTATTTTATCCTATATTCACAATTTACTTTAAAAAAATACTTAAAGATCCCGTGAGACCTGTTTGTGAAAATGAATTGCATGACTGAAGATATATGGAATGTTGTATTTGAGAGGAGAGATAGTTTAGGTTAATATGTAGCATGGAGTCATTATGCAGTGGTGAATTTTCCATGCCTGAAGGGTTTCCTATTTTTACTTGTAAATAGTATTGACTTCAGCTCCTTTAGATGTTAGCGAGGAAAAGATTTCATTGTGGTGTTGTTCCTCTCTTAATAAATGCAGGTCTGCCATTCTTCTAAATTCTAATATGTTCTGGGAAAAAATTTTAAGTTACAAATTGGTAACAAATTATTATTTTTTTTAATCAGTACCAGGGATTGAACTCACGATCACGCTCTTGCAAGGCAGGCGCTTATGCCACTGAGCTAAATCCCCAGCCCCTGGTAACAGATTCTTACCAGAACTTATGTGGGGCTAGCTGTAGTCTTTCTCACTGAATTTTTGTATGTTTTGTCATAGAAATATTGATATTTTTGATTGTTGTACAATACTGGATTTACTTCTACCTATAGTTCCTTCTTGCCCTGCAATTACTAACATACATAGAACTCATATTACTTGCCAGGCATTGTCATCTAGAATACTGTTCCTGGCACATAGTAGATAGCAGACACATTTTAGCTTTATGTTTAGCTATTTAAGCTTAAAGACAGTGTATGGCAAATATGATCCCTCCCCCATTTTACTTGGAGAAACTGATGCACAGAGAGGTGAAGCAGATTGGCTAAAGTGATACAGACAGGAAATAATAGAGCCAAGTTCTGAAGTCTGGCTGTACTCTTAATGAGTCATCAAGCAAGGCCTGGAGACGTGGCACTGGAACTCTTGACTGTATCAGAGCTGGTTCCTTTATTCCTGGTCACCTTGTGCCTGCTGTCATCAGAGGGTGGCGATCTCACTATTCTGGTCATTCCGAGGGTCCTGTGTGAAGTGTTTATAGCAGGTCTTCTTGGGTGGGAGTGTAGGCATTCCAGGGATTTGATGTGTATCAGTGAATCAACCTGACTTGAAAAAGAAGACATTAGAAAAAGCACTTCTCTTTTTAACTCCAAGGGAAAAAAAATCTTTGTATCGTTGGAGAAAATCTTTTTGTAAATAATGTCTGGGCTCTTTCTTTACCCAGAAAGAGATGTAACCTTGAAAGAGACAATGGATTGCCTTGGAGGGGATGACTCTTTGGACACAGCAAGGGCCCTTGGGAGAAATCAGGCAGTCTGTGGAAACGGAATCATACAACCCTCTGAATCCATGGAAGTATACTTTTAACAATACTTCTGAAAAAAGTATATAAGGTGTCTTTCCAATTTCTATGTATCTTTAGGGATTAAAACTATTCCAAATTTATGGCAACCTCCCTATTTCTTACTCCCTCAGTTTCCCTATACATCTCCCCTGCTTAATTTTTTTAGCACTTGTCTCTTTCTGACATATTGTGCATTTTACTTAGTTGTTTAACACATTAGCCCAACACAATTGTTATTTTGAGCACATTTAAAGGATATAGAAGTGTTTCTTTCTACCTTCAAAAGTCATTCTCTCTCATGAATTTTAGACTAATAATGATTTTTTCCCATGGGAGTTTTCTTACTATTAGTAATTTTATATTCAATGAGAACTTTTTACAAATTGTTTTATTTGTGCATAGTATGGAAAAATAGATGTCTTCAGGAAAGCAAATTGAGCCAAATTTGAATATATAATTATTGGACTTAAAAAAATTTAGAAGTTCAACAATTAGTATTTCATTTAGTGACATAGGAAAGATTTTAAATTATGATGGAGAACATGCAGCCTAAAAATTTACATTACAGGTACTACCTTATGAACTACTTTCCATTTAGACAGGACCAAGGAACTGTATTATAACATTTTAGCCAAAACATCTTAAATCTGCCTACATATATTTGTTCTTTGAAAAATAAAAAAAAATCATCGTTAAAACAATTGTGCTGCATATTGTATTAAAGAATGTGAGTGATTAAGTTTTAGACATTTTCTGGCTCACATTCATAAAATTCTCAACTGTAACCTATTATCTTTCAATGCTATATTCTAATTTACACATACCAGTGTATTAGAGTAATCTAAAACATATGCATTATTAACTGTAAACAATGTGGTTATGTAAATACATGACTATAATTAATTTCCTTTCTTTAGATTAATTCGTCTTTAAGGAATAGATCAAATGCATTTAAAAGTTGAATTAGTATGACTTTGTAAGCCAGTATAATATGGAGTCAGTTTTTTTTTGTTTTTTTTTTTTTTTGGCTGTAGTAAATACGAGAATAGTTTCTGGTTGCTTTCTTTTAAATGGTTAACTAATTGATCACTTGCTTTTTAAAATTATCATTTTAATGTAGAGGATAGAATCACTGACTGTGGAGACCATGTCAGGGTTTTACAGCATTTTAAAGAATCTCCCCTTTTGGCTATAGAATAATTTTATTTTCCAAGAAGAGCGTGCTCTTCTGATACTGTGTTGTTGATGTTGCTATTCAAGTTTCCCTGGCTTTCCTAAAAAGAGATTTTAAAATATTTAGAAAATGAAAATCCATTTTTCCCTCAATTAGGATGCAGGTGAAGTAGACACATAAAATATATAAATATATGGTATATATTGTTTATGTATGAGACCAGAGTTCTTAAAATTAAGAGGTATTTAATGAATTTGAATAGTAAAGATTTTCAACTAGCTCTCATAGTTCTAATTAATTACCCAGGGTAAAGTCTCCAAACCTATAGGCATTTTCCAGTGAGTATGAGCTATGTCATTTTGTTTTCCATGGTCCTAGGAAGGTGCCCATTTTAGACCATCCATGGAAGTGTTTACTCCTTAAAAAGGTCCAGCCTTGAAAAATAAGTAGACACAAATGTTAAGCTCATGTTGCCCTTTTGCAAGCTAAATAAGTGACCCTATTTGTTTCCCTAAACCCCAGAATGTGGAGCTTCAGAATTAATGCACAAGGGAGTCTTGCAAGATCAGCCCTGTAAAGCACATGTTGAGAAACTTGGAGTAATGGTGCTTAACACGCATGTTCCCTTCTCAAATCCTTTCAGTTTGCTTCCAAGGCCTGTGGATCCATGCTAAGTTATATGTCCATTTCCATATTAGGCTAAGTGAAGTAGCAACAATGATGATGGCTTTGATTTAATTGTGTACTCACTGTGGTCTAGGTTTCTGTTGTAAGTACTCTACCTGTGAGAACCCCTTTAATCCTTATGGCAACCTTTTGGGGCAATTATAACACGCATTTCATAGGTGTGGAGGGAGAGATCAAGGGCTACTTGTCTGTTATAGGACCAGAATCTACATTTAAATAGGCAATTAATCAGTTCAGGTGGTAAATACCTTGGGCAGAAACTATGTATTTCACGAAAGTTGATTGAACCTGAAAGTCTCAGTCAGCAATGATCTTCTCAATTCTAGTCTGTAAACTTTCACAGTATTTAAAGCCTGGCCCTTTCCATATTGAAATATGAAATTGACTCTTTCTGCTTTTTATTTCACATTTCAATGGGGGAGCGATCTTAGTCGTTTGTATTTTATGAGTTTTAATTAGGCCACTGAAGTCCAGGTGGGAAATTCCTTGTTTTCGGTTGATCTCATGCACTAACAAATTTACTCATGTAATTTCCCCTATTTTTTCCTCTAATGTTTTCACTTGAAAGTGGGGGTGGGGTGGCAGGGAGACATATGTGAGCATTTGGTCCCTATGAGTGTACTTTTATCAAACCTTTCTGGAGAGTCTTCCCTCTGGTATAGAATTAATTCATAGAAAAGTAAAATAAGTCTGTATTTACTAACTTTATTTTCGTCTTGTTTTGGGTACTGTCTTCAGGGGCAGAACTACGTAAAAAATTGTAAGGTGAAATCAATGAATACAAAACCTTGTGTTTGGGTAAAGAATTAATTTTTCAGAATATAGGAAAGGAGATTCATACTGAAAATGCGTTTCAAATGTAGGTTGAATTAGGTTATGAGGGCAGGCTCATGCATTCAAAGTGCTTGGAAATCTCTTAAGAAATAACTCTGGACTGAACCTGTTCATTGGAGAATATATTAATGTTGCCTGTCTTCATTTATGCAGTTGTGCATATTTTCACATAACTCATTCAATACTTAACCTGAAAACAGAGGAAAGAAAGGACTGGGTGATGGTCTTTCAGGGTAGGGAAGAGGAGTATCTATAAGCAATCATTGCCCCTTTCCCTCAATATCTTTATCTTTTATTTGTTCATTTGCTGTTTTTGAAACTATGCATTTCACAGATGGACACAAAAAACTTAAGCATCTTCCTTTTGGGAATCAGTCTTAAGGAAGGCTTGTGAGGGGGAAAACCATGAAGAGAAACAATGAGTTTCTGTGTCTGCCTGTCTCCTTTTTTCTCTCTACCTCCTCTTTTCCCTCTTTCTGAAAGAAGGCCTTATTGCTGTAAATATGGTCTAAGAATTGATGAATTTTGAAATTCCCTGCTTAAAGAATATTTAAAAACTAAGACCTCCTCAAAAATGTCTTAAATAATTTTAATTAGAATTTAAACCAATTTAAAGGTAAATCATATTGTGACCCAAATCAAATTTTACTGAGTTTTTAAAAATACCTGTGAGTACAGATGTGAAAAAGAATACTTTTCTATTTTGAGGGAGACAAAGACAGGGAGGGAGGAAGATTTATCTTAGTAACACTTCAAAAAGTGTCATTGTCACAGTCCTGCAGTTAGGAATACTCTTTCTGAAGACAGAATTGTTACCTTTGCTTGTGATTTAGTGTAGGGAGTTTGATGCTATTTCCTTAGTTTTGGGAAAACACATAACCATTCAGATTCTTTTTACAGTGTTTCTTTTGCTTTTGAGATATGGGGTCTTGCTATATAGCTCAGTCTGGCCTTGGAATCACTATTTAGCTCAGGCTGGTCTCAACTCTTTTTAAGTGGTCCTCCTACCTCAACTTTCAGAATACTGGGATTATAGGTGTGCACCACCACACCTGGGTTCAAATTATTTTTAGTGCCACAAACTTGTACCCATGTTTTCTGAGACAGGTTGATCACAGCCATAAAAACCACGAAAATGTTTGTGCTTTACAGCACAAAATGTTAAGTATCTATCACTAGAAAGCATGCATGGCCCAGTGCAAGGAGATATTAATGTAGGTTGAAAAACATAAAGAATTGCCTATGCTTAAAAGCTCTCAGTATCTTAGGACTCTTCTTTCTGAGCAAGAAGACATAGGACTACTTGGGATGAGTTAGGTTGACAAAGCCAGTGAATTCATACCTTTCTTCCCATCCCATTTGACATCCATACTCCAAGAAACCTTGCCTTAATTTCTGTTCATGGACAGCAGGGAGATTATAGAAAAGCTGGTCTCACAAACTTTTTAATGCTGGGGAAGTAGGTCACTTTCCAGTGGCTTCTGCCCATGCTGCTTTTGAAATGCAGAATTCGGTTAGGTGCAAGCAAAAATTTTCTCAGGCACCAACTTTACTTTCCAAGTTTATAGGAAAACAGTAGACAAAGATACCACACAGGGAAATTTTTATTGTAAAAAGTCTACAGCACACCTATGATGAACCACACAGTGCCCTGGGCATGGGAATACAGTGGTCAACAAAGTCCTTGCTCACATGGAGTGGGAAGAATGGCAATGATCAAACAAATAAGTACTATATATCCCAGGTGTTAGAAATTGTTATAAAGCAAAATAAAAGGTCAAACAGATAGGAATCTCCAAGGGGTTGACACAGATTTCCTTTATCCAGGGATATAATAGGAAGGCCTTTCTAATGTCAACATTTTCATAGAATTTTGCCAACAGGAAATGAGGAGCTAGAGATGGGAATATCTGGAAAAAGGGAATTCAAAGAAAACATGGCAGATCATGTAAGATCCTATAGGCCATAGGGAGAAACTTCTAGAAGGTAGGAGATGATAACTAGAAAGAGAGAATGGTAGTCCATGGATGCAGGTGATTCATGTGAGGAGCCTGGTGAGTTGAATCCCTTCTTGCCTCATAAGCATAGTATATATAAGCTATGTAAAAATTTCTTTTTGGCAAAATTCCAGCTTTGTAATTTAAATTATAAGAAAACTTTAGAGAAACCAACTACCAACTTGAACTATTAGAAGCATAGTATAATTAAGCAGCCCAAAGAGGTAATTACTTTTCATATATCTACTCAGAATAGTGAGTGATATATTTTGATTGGACTTATAGTGCCAAAAACTCCTCTTCAAAGGATATTTCTTTGGTAATTTTGCACTCAATAAGCTTCTTGGATTTTTTTGTTTTGGTATTGGGAACCAAACTCAGGACCTTGTGCTTGCCAGGCTGTTGCGCCTGCCCAGCTGTTTGGAATTTTGAACTGCTTGCATTTTAAGTAACTGTGTTTAAATTGTTTTCTTTTTTTTTGTAATCTATGGTTTTATGTTCAATTGATAGGTTTTGTCTAATCTGTACAAAAATTTAGCAGTTTGTGCAAGTGAGGAAGCTGTATTACACAGCACACACTTTACAGTTAGAAGCAGAAAGGGAGGGAGCTTGACCAGTGAAGAAAGGTAGCGTTTCATGTACCTGTTCTCTTTTGAAGCTGTTTTAAAGACACATTTGATGCTTTTTAAAAGTAGAGTTGATTGATGAAAAGCTATTCCAGCCATTTTTCATTGCTTTATTTTCAAAATAGGATGCTAAAAATCCTACTTTTTGTTTAAGGGATGTATAGTTTCTATCTTGTGGGAGTTTACATGTTAAAAAACATGCCATGGGTAAGAATAGACAACTGGACCACCACAGTCCTGACAGTCTTAACTGGCTTCACAGAGGTGATAGCTACTTATTTGTGAATGATGTCCAAGTTTATCTTATTTCACAATGCTTGAGTTTTTATATCTACTTATTATCTATCCTAACTTTCTACTAGCTAGTGATACATTTTGATTAGGGTTCATATTCTTTTTAGCAAGGAATCCACCTGCAAGAAAAGAGTTACTGGTTTTGTCATTTATAGTTTAGCTCAACTGGGCCGGATTTCCTTACCGCCTCTAGCTGAAAACGACTGACTGAATCAGTTTCACTTGTGAGGAGGAGAAATAAATACTTCAGGAACACAGAATGTGGTGTGGAAGAGGGCTGATTTTCCTTATTTTCATCCTCCCTTAATGTAGGAATGCTCTGTTGAGAGAGGGAGAATTGGAACTTTATGAGGAAATTAATCCCATGGGACAGGCTGTCTCGGGAGCTAAGACAAGGTGTAGAAACACAGAAATGTGAAAGGGAAAGATATAGTGGAGCCTAAATAAGCTGGCAAGCCTCTGGACTTCCTGGTGTCCCAGCATGCTGACCATTCCTTTCTTAGCTTTTGAGACAAGGGACATGTTTGTGAGTGAACTCAGGAGCTGGACAGGACAAGCAAAGGAATTTTAAGACTGAACTTCCAAGACCCAATCTACTACAAATCCTCCTACATACATCTCCCCTAAGTTACTGCTAAAGTATACAGATGTAATATTTTGTTTACTGAATTAAGTTTGACTCTATGTACATTTAGCAGCAATAGGTGTAATATAAACCTAATATATAGACATTGAGGTTTCTTTCCCACCAGCTTCTGATTTTGCCTTGTGGGCAACATGTGTGTGTTGCACATGAAACAGTGTGTTTAGTTTGGTCCTTCCTTTTAAGGTCTCAGTCTTGGTCCTCCAAAGCCACAGTCTTGGTCTCCTGGGACTTGGGAGACCATCCCCCACACCCCGGAATTTCCCT
Source organism: Hydrochoerus hydrochaeris (assembly GCA_004027455.1). NCBI lineage: Eukaryota > Metazoa > Chordata > Mammalia > Rodentia > Hydrochaeridae > Hydrochoerus > Hydrochoerus hydrochaeris. The sequence goes on along the minus strand of PVLA01001481.1, from coordinate 140,097 downwards.
CTCTTGCCCCCATATATATGCAATTCATGCCTATGTTTTCAACCCTTGATATTTCTGCCTTTGTCTTTGAGTGTCTTCTAAAATGGTTATGCGGTGGCTGGGCACTGCAAAATGAGTCAGTTCCTGCAGTTTGGTTACAAGTTCTCAAAAAGTATTTCAGAATGTGGATGTGGTCAGTAGAGTCATTTTCCAGGCATCTAAAAGGAAACCCACATCAACTGTAACAATTGAACTTCGAACTGATGTCTCTGCACAACAGATGCCTCTTTTTCTCAAAGCCTGAAACCACCCTCCAATATAGTCTCTATAGAGATCTTAAAGGGAGTTCATCTTCATGTCTGTTTCTTCTTGCCTGCTACCATTTGCACAAATAATGCCATAGAGGTTTTGACCTTTGTCACTTTTGAATGTGGGCCAAACTTTGACATAAATTATTTTTGTAAAATGAGATCTGTGGAAGTAAAGTATAATTAGTGTGAGGTGTGAAATATTTAGTGAATGCTCTTTGGAATAATCTAAGGTAATTTAGGTACCATTAAAGTATATGGACATAGTATTTTGTTTATGATGTCCGAACTTCGGTAGACTGGCAGCAATACAGATATAAGTAAATCATTTTCAAGCTTTAAAAGATTTTGAAGTTTTTATTTAGAGAATATTTTAGTACAGCAAGGCTTTGAGAATAATCTTTGTAATTTTTTTTCTTTTTGAGACAGGGTCTCGCTACGCAGTTCAGGCTGGCCTTGAGCTCACTTTGTAGCCCAGGCTGATCTTGAATTCTCAACAGTCCTCCTGCCTCAGCCTCCTGAGCACTGAGATTACAGGAGTGTGCCACCACGCCTGGCTGGGTTAATCTTTGTGAATTTTTTTTTATCCTCCTGAGTACTTTGAATTATATAAAATTTGATTGAGTTCCTAGTTTTTAGTCTTAAACTACTCAGTAAAACTAATGGCACTTTCAAAAATGAAACAGGCAACAAAATTAAAAAATAGGCAAATGATGTGAACATACACTTCACCAAATAAAGCACAAGTAAGATAAGTACCTGAAAAGGTGTTCAACATTAGTAAGGAAATGGGAACCAGCAAATGAGGTGTTACTGTAGCGCACCTTTTTGAATGGTTAGTAGTAAAAAGGCTGATGATATCAAATGATGACTAATGTGTAGGATTTAGAAGTCTGATACATTTAGGTAGAAATGCAAAATGAAACAAATTAGAAAACAATTGGACAGTTTTTAAAAATGTTAAAAACCATATGATTCAGCTTTCTCACATAGAGAAAAGAAATCAAGTGTACCTAAATATTCATAGTGGTTTCAATTGAGTTATGGCTGGGAACTAGAAGCAACCGAAATGCCTACAAATTATAGTTTATCCACTATATGAATATTAATTAATAATGGAAAGTTGTAAACTGTTGTCACGTCCAATATTGTAGATGACCCTGGCCTATGAGAATAATGCTGTTTTATCCTTCTGTATAAAGTTCTAGAAATGTAAAGAAACCTATAATGACAAGAAGTAAATCAGTGGCTTCCTGGATGGTATGTGTAGGGGTGGCAAGAAGGGATTTATAAAAGGGCACTAAGAAACCTTTGGACTAGTGAATAATTTTACTGTGATAATAGTGATTGCATAAGTGTGTATGTGTATCAACTTACAACATTATACTTTTTTTTTTGGTACCAGGGATCGAACTCACGACCTCACGCTTGCCAGGCAGGTAGGTACTTATGCCACTGAGCTAAATCCCCAGCCCACATAATACATTTTAAATACCAATTTTTTTATACTACTCTTTCACAAAAGCTTAAGACAATTAATCATTGTTAGTAGTATATGGGATTAAAAATTGTCCTTTTTAAGTAAAACAAAAATTACTATCTTTGAGAGGAAAAACCTGATGGAGTTTTAATAGCTTGAGAGGTAGAAATATGCATATAGCTTTCATCAAAGTTAAACAGTAAGCACAATAAATGCATGTCTTTAACTCCTGTTTAGTTTATAAGACTTTTATACAGGTGGTTCAGAAAGTATCTTTTCTAGCTTGGTGGGGCCAGCTACCAGGCTGATTTTGAAGCATTTGCACTTAACAGGCCACTGTTGTAGCTCCCATTGTTTGATGAGGTTGCAGCAGCAGAAGCTGGCTTCAGATTGTAAAGAAAAGACACAGAAATGCCTACATTAAAATTCTACCATTGTTAGAGATAAACTTGTTACATTTGTAGAGCTCATAAAAAACTTTATTAAATTTTTAAGCTTTGTGGTATAATTGATAAATAAGTATTTTATATATTTGTAGTGTGTGATACCTTGTTTATATGCATTATAGAATCAGTACCACATTCCAGCTCATTTACAGATTCATTACCTTACATAATATCAGTTTGGTAAGATCTACTCTCAGTACAGTAAATTTCAGGTATACAGTACAGAATTACTACCATAAACCTCATTGTGTGTGATCCTCTTCATGTTCCTGTTAACCTCATTTGCTTGAGGAGCAAACTGAGACCCAAAGAACACAAGCTGCTTGCCTAGATCACAGAGCCCCCATGTCCCTTAATTTAGGGAGAAAGATAACTATTCTCTCTCTTATCCAAAACTTATGTCATTAAATATTTGACCAATATTGTTTGCTCATCAATTTGTCAGGCAGTTAGTAGAATCCCTTCTATTTGTATATAAGGTAGTGAGCCTGTGGCATGCATGCAGCAGTGAGCAGGCAGAGCCCTTTCTGTTGGTCCACGAACCAAGTCACCCCAACAGCCTAGCATTCAAGTTTTGACTGCAGTGTTAGTGCTTTGTAATAAATCAGTTCATTTTGGATTGCAGTTTGGGAACTCCATCTCTAAAAGGTTCACCATCGCCAAAAGGAATTCAAGGCAGCAATTCTCTCTAATCCTTAGTTCCTTCATCTGTAAATGGATAATAACAATTATTGGCTTCTCAGCGTCATTGTAAAAGTCAAAGAAGAGCCATGGAAAATGGACAGCCCTGTGTCCCCAGTGGATGTTCATGTTTACTGGGTGATCACTCTCAGATGCCTGAATTAAACAGCTGGAAAATTGCACAACAAATGAATTTCATAGCACTGGATCACTTTAAGTCGATATTTAAAACATACTAAATAATGATTAGTTGCTTCCCAGGAACTCACACAGAACAGAGTTAAAAGCAGATGCCAGTGTGTTTTACTGTGTCTGGCACCCCTCCCCTTTCCTTGGTTGATTTGACTTCACATCTCTCCTCTACATACTTACACCACTTTCAGTGGTCTTCTCCTTTTTATTTTTTTGGTTTGGCGCCAGTGTCCTTCAAGATTACAGAGAATTTTTGAATCTTTTGTCACCTAGATTGTCCCTAGCATTTGTGATAAACTGCATGAGGATCAGTTTACATTCTCTAGTACTCTTTGGGCTGTTTTGGAAAAGTTGAATTGAACACTATCAGTTTGGTTTATATCCGGTAGAATTTCTGAGAACCTCATATATTTGTAATGAAATTTTAAGAGGGTCATATGGCATTTGCACATTTGTTAGATTTAATCCAAAGAGCTTGCTGTGGATCATCTCTTGTTTAAAGGCTCCAAAGAACACACTTTGGAAATTCCATTTTGTAACTTGTTCTTTGATTAATTGGTAAAATTACTATTTTTCTAAGAGCTTTCTAGATAGCCCCCACTGGCAAATCTCAAACTAAACATTACTTGTTTTCTTGACTGGGTCTTGAGTCCCAGTTTCGGAACTTAAAATGATTTAAAGACTCATTCTAGTGTACATATTTTAACCCTAAAAATTAGAGGATATAATAATGTTGGATCACGGAGTCTCAAGTTTGGTCTGAAGCCCCCTTTTCTATCTTTCTTCCTTTCTTCCTTTCTTCCTTTCTTCCTTTCTTCCTTTCTTCCTTTCTTCCTTTCTTCCTTTCTTCCTTTCTTCCTTTCTTCCTTTCTTCCTTTCTTCCTTTCTTCCTTTCTTCCTTTCTTCCTTTCTTCCTTTCTTCCTTTCTTCCTTTCTTCCTTTCTTCCTTTCTTCCTTTCTTTCTTCCTTTCTTCCTTTCTTCCTTTCTTCCTTTCTTCCTTTCTTCCTTCCTTCCTTCCTTCCTTCCTTCCTTCCTTCCTTCCTTCCTTCCTTCTTTTGTGCTAGGGATCAAACTCCGGATGTCACACTTCCCAGGTAGGCACTTGTTCTGCTGAGCCCTCTTTTTTGTTTCTAATGAAATCTTCTAATTGTGCCCTTTTAAATGTCTCCATATATTCTCCCCCTAATTCTGTAGTCTGTCATGGCTTTTTTATATGGGCATTTGTGGAAGTAGTGACATACATACTACTGTCTCCTGTCAGATTGGGATTGCATTTACTATGAGGTCACAGGGTGAGCATTGCATTTAATGTATGGAAAGAATAGTCATATCAGGAATTATTTTCCAGTTTGTTCCTCAGATAACAAGAGTTTGATAATTATGTTAAGATTTATAGGAGAGACAGTGTCAGAATGCATAGTTCATGAGAAATTTGAAGGCTCTTGGTGCTGTCACCTACCAGCTAGGAATGGGAATCAATGAAAAGAATGTGGGGTTTGGAAGTTGGAGTCAGGAAGATCAGGTGGTTGGTTACAGACCTAGGTAGAGTGAGGCTATTCCTAGCTTGTCATATCTCTAGCATTTAGAGTGGTGTCCCAGGAAATCTGTCTTCTGGCTTGGGGGCTTACTCTTCTAGCATTGCCAGTTACATCTAGTGTACTTTTTAAAGGTGAAGGTTACCCTTTATTTTGTGAGCTTTTTATGCCCTGCCATTTTCTCTACTTGAGGCTTTTACAATTCTTGGGGACAGAGGAGTTGCTGAGGATGGAACCAGGGCCCTGCACCCATGAGAAGATAAATGTTTTACCTTGAAGTTGTAGTGAAACCTTCATCCCTACACACACACACACACACACACACACACACCCTCCTCCTTTGAACCCGTCCTTTCGAGATGTGACTTCTCCTGATCTCTTTCTCCTGTCTTAGAAAGAGGAACCAGATTTCCCGTGTTACTTATCACCAATATGAACAGCAATCTTGTTTTTGTTATTTCCCCTTTCAACCTAGTGATGAAGTTGGCCACTGCTGCTCTCTACTCCTTGAGCAGGAAGAATTACTTCCTTCCTTCATCTTTTGCCTTCCTCCAGGCCTATGAATAGTTGTCCCTTTCTTGTAGACTCTGGAGAGAGGCCCTTTCTAATTTAAAAACAACATCATCAACAACAACAAAAAACCCTTGTGTTCCTCCTGCATCCTTCCCCTCCCAACCTTCTGGTTTCTTTGGTAAACTTCTATACAGGTAATAGAGGGCACACATGAAATTGTTACTTCATTGACAAGTGACAGAACATTCTGGGTAGGTGTTGGACTCTCCTTATACTCCTTTCTGCTTTGGCTGCATTGACTGACATCGTTCCTCCTTGTTCCTTGTCATTTGCAGTGGCTCTCCCTCTTCAATATCTCTGTTTATATTTTAGATTCTGCCCTTGTAGACTAACTCTAGCTGTGTACTGAGCATGTGATCTCTTGATGTTTTCTTCTTCATCATTTAAAGCATCATTTTGAGTGATTTTTTTGATTGAACTGGTAGACCCTCCACTCTCAGCCACAGATACAGCATCTCCCAATAAGAAGAGAAGAGGAAGATTGCTCTCACCAAGATGTTGCACAACCCTTGGTTTGTACTGTGCTCTTTTCACCAAAATACCTAGTATTTTCTGGTAAGCAATTGAAGAACTAGTCACACATATGCTTTGTGGCTACCACTCTTGGAGTAGATACTTGATTTGTAGATTTGGACTTTATACTGCTGTCTTAACCCATATTGTAGAATTTTAAAAATAATCCAATTCTCCCATTTTTTTTGCAGAGTAGTCTTTAAAAATCTATGAACTATTTCATTTTCTTCATGTAGAATTGACATTTTCCTTCCATTCTTCTTTGTTGTAGCCAAGTTGGTCACTAGATAGTGTCTGTAGGTAAGGTATATACATTTAGCTTTTTGACATTTTAAGTCATTTTTGTTACTTATTCCAAGTCTTTACACTTCATCTGTTATCTTGTTTTACTGTCAATGTGGTATGAGTTGTTTGTATAGATCACCTGATTTAAAAAACTGTCACACTACCGTTAAACTTACAATAATTGACACCCATTGTTTTTCAGCCTCTGGTAGACTTCTGTGGTTTATGGAAAAAGACCTCACATAACTAAAATATGGTATAGTTTATAATCATCATAAGCAAAATCATTTACATATATGAATATTTCATTTCTTCTCTTCTCCCCAGCTACCTGTTCAATTATCTTGCCAATTATCTAGATCATGTTTCCTACTTACAGGAAGTGTGACATTAAGGTAGGTTTCTTGAGCCTTAAGGATTCCTTCAATCCTGTTAAATCTGTGGTCACATATGAACATTCACTCTATGACCATGCTCTAAGCGGCAGACTGAGAGATCTGGGAGCCAGCACTGTGTAGCTTGCAGTTAACTTTCCAGAAGAGACTGGGAAGGACCTTAACATCTTAGAAGAATGTTTTAGAGCTGAGCAGCATGCAAAGGCCAAATATTTGTGCTCCTTCATTCATCTGAGCTGAGTGGGAATTTGGTGGGAAGAGTCACGGAAAACTGGAGTTTTTATACGATGAAAATACTGGATGAAAAAAGGAATTCTGTCCAGCGGTATAAAGGAGAGGCTTGGTGATTTGACTGAAAATGTAGCTTGCAATTGTAATCATTTGCTCAAGAGTCTAGAAAAACAACACAAGGTTTAGAAGTGAGACCAAATATAAAAAAGACCCCAGTAGTAGCATAAATTAATAATCGGTTAAGATATAATGGAAGTCTTAAGTCATGAATTCTTGAAGGAATTGGCTTTTTTTTTCTTTCATTCACAAGTTAACTATTGACAATGCAATTATTTCACTAAAAGACAAGAATACTTCACAGTGTTGTGTTCCAACACTGCATGAAGAGAATGCCTTAGGGATTTCTTCCACAGAAGGAGGGAGGGAGGGAAAGACAGAGACCTAGACAGAGAGACAGAGAAGCACATGGATTTAGGGTAATTGCCAGAACTTGTCCATAAAGAAGCTGTTTGTTGCTTGGGTTAATACTACCCTTTTTTCCTAAATATTTTTGATGAGTAAGATGATTCATGTTTTCATTCGGTGATTGGTTATAAACATTAATTTTCATTGGGAATCATTAAAGGCATACACCTAATTGTTAAATATTGTTTTTAAGTGTGTCTTTATGGGCTCTCAGTAATTTTCTCCTCAGAAGCTTATTTTAGACTCTTGTGCCAACCCAAGTCCCTTCCCAGGCCTGTTCAGACTGGAATTACTGGGCAAAGAATGTTTTTTATAAAAAAGTGTCTTGAACAGAAGCATCCCAGAAAATGTTCCCCTCAATCTTCAAGTTGACTTGCAGAACAATTTACTAAATAGAGAGATTGAGTATCAATTGACCATCAGCTGGTGTAAATGTTTCTGGTCAGTGTGGTCATAGGATCTCAGGTATGCTAGAGCTCGGTGGACTGCAACCACATCCTTGGTTATGGTGATACCCTGGCTGAAATGCTCTCATGTAACACAGAAGGAATCCAGGTTAAGAAGAATGTAGTTTAACTAGACACCTGTATTTAAAAGATTGGTTTCTCTCCTAGCATAATTTCTTCTAAGGGCACACTATATGTATATAGGGTCATTTCTTTCCTAGTATGCAGTTAATTAGTCCTGTTATTCTTACCCACGTGGGAGGCAGTTGAATTTTTTAAAAATGGTGTTACCAAAGCATTAGTGATAAAGAATGGCACATATTTCATGTGGACATGTTGAGTTTTGACACATGAAAACACCTGTAATAATTACTATTGCAATCAAGGTTATAGATGTACTGAATATTGTTAGAAGTTATTTTTTTTTAATTTTCATGTGTTTTTGGCGATAAGACCATCAGACATGGAACTATCTGGTGGGAAGCAGTTTTTGGTCATTTTCAAAGTAAACCCTTTGTTAGAATAGTAGACTGATTTCTGCTCTTTCTAACTTAAGATGTGGATAGAAGTAGACCATGTTCTTTAGTTTAACAGAAGGATACTGCACTAAAATATACATGAAATATAATGGATCAGGACTAGGGTAACATGTAGGACTAAGCTTAATTGAATTCTAGGAAATGGAACTGGGGAGCATTTGGAAGTTTTCTTATTAATAAAGAAATATATCCTTTTACTTTTTTGTAATGGGAATTGAACTCAGTATCTTGTACTTGCCAGGCAGGTGCTTGTGCCAGTGAATATCTCTGGCCCCCTCACTTTTGAATTTTAAAAAGTTACCTGGATAGTGTTGATTTAACAAAAATTATCATTCTGTCAGTGTTATGAAATTTTTCATTTATCTTCATTTACTTCCACATATAGTCCTTGGAATCAAAATTTCTTCACAGAGCTGTGCTTGTGTATTTAAGGATGTTTTTTGAAGGGAAATTAGAATTTCCTGGATAATTTCTTTAAAAAGACTGAGTGTATCTAAACTCCCTTTGGTTGAATGACCGGTGAAGCAGCGTTTCCTTTATTTCTGGAGAAGCTTTGATGCGAATGTCGTTTTCATTCTGGCAGTTTGGCTTTAAACATCTCACTGTATTTCTTTGCTTCTTGGTTTGGCCTATAGACCTCCCATGTTCTAACTGTGGAATTTAAGCTCTTTAAATTTTAGGGTAACTTTTCAAGTAATGGGCCTCATCGATATTTAAAACAGACTTTCCAACAGCAGGTGGCAGGCTTAACTTTTAATCAGTTTTTTCCTCTCTAAACTTTTTCCTTACTTCAAATAAATAGTCATTAGTTGGATGAAATTTTATATTATTGTTTCTACTGTGTTGCAGTATGAATAGGAGTTACATTTTTGTGGTAGCTGAAGCTTAGTTTACTTAGTTACTAGATAACACAATTATATAATAGAATTATGCTTGTATACATTTCTAGTTTAATCCTGTTTTGACTTATATAAGCTTTGAAAATGTATATTATTCCATATATATATATATACATATATATATATGTATATATATATATTTTCTGTCCTCTGTTTTTGATAGATTTACAAATGTACTGCACTACTACTAGAGTCCACACTAATAGAGTAACATGTAATATTTTATTTAAAGTATTTCCTATTGTATTACCTAGAGAAATGTAAGAGAAGGAAAAGATATCTTAACTTTAGTTCTTTAAATGTTGTAACATTTGGAGGATAAAGGAGGCAAACTCTGAGAATTAAAAATGCAGTTCTTTCTAATTGAAACATCAGTGACATTTATATACCATAGTCCTGGATTTTGACCATTGGAACTAGTCAAATGAAACCCTTGTCTCATCATTAGCCTTACTCATAAAAGTCAAATTGTGAATAGGTATCATGATTTTTGAAAGGTAAATTGTGTGGTTTATTTTACATTGAGAGCTTTAACCAAATTTATGGAAATGGTCCTTTTCCCTGCTTCAGTATGTATTTCTCTAGTATATAGCTAATGCCAAAATACACTTCATAGATGAAATTGGTTTCAAATTATTTAAAAAGGAAAAAAAAATTATTAAGAAAGATGCTATTTTGACTTCCAAATTCCACCTTTATCTTTTCCCAAAGAGCTAACCACACTAGTAAAGCATCACTTATTATAACTTGGCAAATGGGTCTTCACTTAAAATTAGGCATCTGGGATTAAATAGCTAAATCAGTTCCTAAGTAATGTTCATGTTTGATGTCTTTCTTTTTTTTAGCTAACATATTTTAAAAAAACTTTCTTGGCATAGATATTTGTAAGTCTTTGATTCAGTTGCATGTCCAATCAGATCGAACTACCGTTGTAAAGTTTTGAGAGCTTTCTTCCAAAGGATAACTCTTGACATCTTTCTAAACAACTGCTGATGCTTTACCAGTGTGGTTAGCTCTTTGGGACAAGATAAAGGTGGAATTTGGAAGGCAAAATAGCATCTTTCTTAATAATGTTTTTTTTTCCTTTTTAAATAATTTAAAATCAATCTCATCTATGAAGTGTATTTTGGAATTAGCTATATACTAGAGAAATACATACTGAAGCAGGGAAAAGGACCATTGTTAAATTCCTAAGAAGGTAGGATTCAAAGATATGTGTAATTCACTTACATTCAAGAATAACTATAAAAGTAGAAGAGAGTAATTGGGCACTTTGGTCATATGCTAATGTAAGACTGTCCACTCCAGACATTTTTCTGATTTGGTTCTTTGTTCTGACTCTTGGTTCTCTTAAATGTCCTTTCCCTTCCCAGGTATGTATATGAGTCTGCTCCTCTTCATCTGGGCTTCTCAAATATCAGGCCCACAATGAGACATTTTTTGCTTACCTTTAAAAAAACACAGAATTCTCAACTGTTTATTATTTTATACATGCCTGCTAGCTCATTTTCCTCTTTTTTTTAACCTTCATTTTAGATTCTCAGTTTCATGAGTATGGAGACTAGGTTCACATCACATTCCTGGTTTCTGGAATAAATTATGGGGAAAAAGACATGGTATTTTCTGGGTAAATGAGTGAAAGAGTGGACTAATTGGAAGGTCACCTATCTTGGAACTTAAAATCTGCATTGTATCATGGGAGGAAAGATTGGAACTGACATATTGATGAGCTACTGCTTTGAATAATTTGTAAGACATCTTTTTGGTATATTTCTTGGGTATTTTAGACATTGCATTCTTAAACTATTATCTTCCACTTACAGCAGGAAATAATTTTCATTATAATTTATGTATGTGAACTGTTGCTAGACCAGTCAAGTTCAAGAAAACAATGATCCAAAGCCACAATTAAATGATTGGGTTTGTTTACTTACTTTTTTGTTTTATATATTACTGCACAACATCTCACATAATGTTGCAGATTTTTAAACAAGAAAGCATGTACACTTTGGGGCCAATTGTTCATTTTTGGATTTCCAGCACCTGAGAATACTATGCAGCACTTCACTGAATGTCACTCAATTAGCATTTGTTGAATAAGTAAATGCAGAAGTTGTTTCAAACTGCATATATGGAATTACTGCCAGAATACCAATTTACAACCGGAAGGAAAAAATGCAGTCGAAATCTCTTGAAATTACTTCCATGTTAGTTTTCAGAGCTGACATCTTTTTTTTTCCTTCCACAGATTCTTTCTCCAGAAGGCCATGAATGGATGGTCCAGCTATGGAAAAGCATAGATGCCCTCAGTGGCTCAGTATCCAGTGTAGATCCTGTCTTTTGTAATCAGCAGCTACATCTGGCTACTGGGTCTCTGATGACATCTTCTAATCTGATGACATCTTCTAACTTCTGTTACAATATCCTAAGAACATTATTGGCCCATCTTCAATAATGAAAGCTTCATCTTAAGTCATACAGAGTTTTTGAGGTATGAGATGTGATATACTCCATTATTAGCTGGGTTTTAGAAACTTTGGTTTTATGAATAATGTTTGCTTTTATTACACCAAAAGATAAAGTCTAGGTTGTTTTATTCTCCATTCCCCCTTCCCCTGTGGAAGGACTCATTTGCTACCTTGGAAGGAGTCATTTGCCACTATGTATGTATGTATCTATGTATCTATGTATGTATGTTTGAGTCTATTGCATCCATCTATTTACCCTTATAACCCATCAGTCCATCCTTCTGTCCATACATGGATAGACAACACATGTGGACTCTGCAAAATAACATGTTTATTAAATAATAACACCATAATATAGTGGTGTTTTTTGCAAATATATATGCGGGGACTTGAGCTTGTCCTTTTCCCATGGCAGAAGAGTTACTAATTTTGACATCTTGAATACAGTAGCCAAGCATGTTGAAATAGTATTGGGGAGATGACTTGGGTGCCGAACCTCCAGGTCTGGGGCATGAACCTGGCACACAATGTAGATTTCTGTGTTTGTTGAACAACAGCTACATTGTCTGCTGGGTTTCAGGCTACCTGGAAACATGTTCTCCATTGACTATGTCATCAGTGCTGTATCCTTTCAATAACTTTTCCATAAAGCACAAATCAGGCAGAGTACAGGGAAGGGACCCTCTGAAAACTGATCACTTCAGCCAAATAATGGTTTCATTGTGAATTTACTCAAAATGGTCTCACACCAACCTAGTAAACCAAACCAGAAACAAACTGTAATGTTTCCCTCCCCGACCACAACTCTAGAAGGCTAGGGTTGTTATGAATTACTTCATTTCTATTTATGTATTAGGATCAGAAAGTGTGGTATCCATGGACCTAAAAAAACTGCCTTGTCACCTTAACATTCCCCCGCATTTTGCCTTCTCACCCCCCTGGAAAAACCAGGTTTATTTTTGTAGTTCCTTTACCATTGTCCTTAAAACTTTTATGAAGGACCCTCAGTCTTAATAGAATCTGAATCTTTCACTCTGCCCTGACTGCTTTCGCCATCATCTGTTTCTTGAAAGTAAAGTCTGGAATTTAGGTTAAGTGGGCTATTTACCACATTTACCAGCTCTCATGAAACTGAAAGAGAGAACATGTAAAGCTGACATTGCAAGTTTGCAGGATAAAAGGGACAAGAAAATGAAACAAGTTCTAGAAAACACAAATTTCCCGATGTTTTGTTTGCCTGATCTTGGTAAATTTTAATCCTGTAAATTTTGTAGAAACTAGCAATTTAGATGATGATTTATTGTTAATAATAAAGAATAAAACTTAAAGGAGAATTTATTAGCTCTTGGTTTTATGAACTGGAGATCTTTAGTAAGAAATCATATACTTTAAATTTATATGTAGTAACAGATTTAAAGTAGAAAATGAATGTAAAGACCATTCCATGTAATAATTACAGTGATGATATGTTTTTGTTACCCCATTCTGTATTCAGTAAAAATAAAGTTAATAATGAGCCTTTATTCTGTATGTGAATCTTTTGGTCTCCTGCCTACTAATCAATCAGTTGTGTCATATGTTTTATACCTGAGCCTACTGGTCTTCGTATCCTGGGAAGTCACTCTACCTGAGCTCTTTGACAATCTTTGAAGTGTGATCAATGGATGTTTGTAGTATACAATCAGTCATGAAAATGACAGTGTTTTCTTTCTGCCATCTATACTCCCATACTTAATGAAATTATTTGTATCCTTTTGTCATTAAATAAGAACATGTTGATGATAGTAGTACCAGTTGTAAAGAAGAACTCCTGAGTTCCCCTAGTTCTATGGTCAAGTTTAATTTTCCTTCTCGAGTCTGATTTATCATACTGATTCCCAAACAAGGCCAAAATATAATAGGAAATACATATAGAGTCTTTGGCATTGGTCCCTGGCACAGAGCACTTAAATCTTCATACATTCCTGAGTGATAGTTTTTAGGAGCATCTTCTGTTCTGATATGCAGTCTCAGCCTCCAGCTCCTGACCCCTAGAGTGCTGAGTCTAGTGTATGATAATGAGATGACTGGTGACTGGGATCCCCTGTTTAGCTTCAAGAAGGGTACTGAATGAGAAGAAAGATCAAGATGTGGTTAGAAGGTTGGCATTTTCAATCTCACTCCATGACCCCCAGAGAGTGAGTTATAGCATCTTTTTAATGAAACTAGTGCTAGGAATGGAACACAGGTCCTCCCACATGCTAGGCAAGTGCCCTACCACTAAGCCAGTGTGCTGTCCATTGCCCACGCAGCCCATTAATCATTTTGGTATATTTGTGTTACTGTTACCAAAGTATGTGAGACTGAGTAATTTATAAACAACTCTTTTTATTTTCTTGGATTTCTGGAGGCTGGGAAATCCAAGACCAAGGTGCCAGCATTCAGTAATTGATGAGAGCCTTTTTGGTACAAACACATGGTAGAGTTGCAAAAAGGAACCCAGATCATATGTATTCCTCACATAGTGGAAAAATGGAAGAGCACCTCTTGTTTCAGGTGCTTTTATAAGGGCTCCACCTCGGTGCTAACACTTTGGTAATCAAGTTTTCACCATAAGACCTCAGAGGACACACTTAGACCATGGTGTTGTACCGCACTTTCACATTCATGTCCTCACATGTAAAAAACTTTGATCCCATCACAATAGTGCCAGAGATTTTAGCAATTTAAAAAGTCAGATTCTCATCTAAATTTATAATCACTGCCTAAAATGCCCCATCTCTTAAATCACAAGAGATTTGAGTTTTAGCATAAAGATTTTGGGAGATACACTGAGCCCCTATCAGTGGCTAATAAGTTAAACTTGTATATACAATAGCCCACCCTCCACGCACACACAATAGGAAATTCAGAGAGCCTGTGGGTTTGCAAATGTGCTGGGAAGGTGGCATGGGTTGGAGAGGGCTTGGGAACCCAGTTCCCCTTCCCACCTACTGATTTCTGACTTGCATATTTATAGTAAGCCACTAACAGTTCTCTGAGCTGTTCTAGCATTTTATTAAACATCAATAGATACTACTCGGGATTTTCATTTATTACTGGTCAGTCAGAAGCACAAACGACCCAGAATTTGAAATTGGCATCTGAAGTAGGGCAGTCTTGTGGGATAAGGAGCTGGTGTCAGAATTGGGTTCAGTTGTAGGCACCCAACTGGCATCACAATGTAAGAGATGTACATGAAAGTAGGACAAAAAAGAGGAGGGTCTGACTTATTTTTTCTCTACTTTTTAAAATCTCATTGTGAAGCCAGGGAAGATTGACATTTGTCCTCTTACTAGAAGAGACAGGCACAGCAACCTATTCTGTTTTAATTTTCATTTTGAAATAATTCCTTTTTTAAATTGATACATTTAGATTCACTCATCTTGGAGAACTGGTATGTATACATAATGCATCTTAATCATTTTTATTTCTCCTTCCCCTCCCTGCTGAACCATCTCCCCCATCCCCAAAACACTCCCTGTCTACACAGTCTACCTCTCTGTACTTTTTTTATACTTTTTGTATTTTATTAGTACATAAAGATTACATTTATAGTGGAGGATGTGTGAAAACATATCTTGATTCTTTTTGTTGTTGTACACTTCCCTCCAACCTTCCTTTCCCTTTGTATTGGCAAAAACTTGGGAATATTTCTTGGCCAAAAAAACCAAAAAGGATAACATGGAGTATTTTTAGATAAGTTTATACACTGGGAGACCATAATGTAAAGTAAAATAAATCAGGCACACAGATTGAATGCCACATTGCTTCCCTTGTGTGAGAAAAATAAGGCGCAAAATAGGGGATAGATAATAGGAAGTAGAACAACTTAACTTGTATTTTTTTTATTTAAAGAGAGAAAAAGAAAAAAATATTACAGAATTTCAAGAAAAGATAAACTAACAAGTCACTAGTTGATACATTACATATTGTTCTTTTAGAAACAGTTATTCAAGTTACAGAATTAAAGCACACAAAGTAGGCACTAAAGCAGTCAGAGTGCAGACAGAGCTGTTCAACAATCCAACAAGAACCTGGAAATATGCTCATCAATCCCACACATCTAAACATACATGCAGCTATATCTTTTATAGAGATTCCTATTTCCTCTTTTTTTACAATAGCAATTACACATTTTTAAAGTTTTATTTAAAGAGAAGAAAAAATAACAAAAATAGCAATAATACAGAATTCTAAAAGAAAAAGAATGAGAAAAAGCCCCACTAAGAAATTAGTAATTTATAAATTACATACTGTCAATCCTGGATGTAGTTGTTGAAGTTACAAAGTTAAAGGGTACATAGTAAATATTCAGACAGACGGACTACAAAAAGTTCTGCTCAAAGCTCCACTAAAGATTCAGCAATATGGTCATCTACTTTACACACTCAAACATACATGCAGTTATATCCCTTAGAGCACTTTCTTTTCCTCTCTTTTTGGTTTTATTACTCTTGTAGTTCTTATTTACTTTTTACACTAGAGACACAATATATTTATAAATATGATTCTTATTTCACTAAAGAGGATAGTATCAAGTTGTCTCCATTTGCCTATGAAGGCCTCAAGATCATCCTTTTTTGTAGCGGAGTAATAGTCCATTGTATAAAAATGCCACATCTTTTCCATCCACTCTGCAGTTGACGGGCATCTTGGTTCTTTCCAGGATTTAGCTATCACAAATTGTGCGGCTATGAACATGGATGCATATATATCACTGTGATACAAACTTTTCTGTTCTTTGGGGGAAAATACCTAGGAGGGGGATAGCTGGATTGAATGGGGCTTCCAATCCTAGTCTTTTGAGAATTCTCCATATGGATTTCCATAATGGTTGCACCAGTCTACATTCCCACCAACAGTGGAGCAGTGTTCCTTTTCCCCCCGCAGCCTCGCCAACGTTTGTTATCAGTTGATTTCTTGATGGCAGCTATTCTTTCTGGAGTAAGGTGGAATCTCAATGCTGTTTTAATGTGCATTTCTCGAATGACCAGTGATGGTGAACATTTCTTCATGTATTTATTTGCCATTTGTGTATCTTTCTCTGCGAACTGTGTGTTCATCTCAGATGCCCATTTTTGGAGAGGGTCTTTGAATTTGGGGGTCTTGATGTTTTTCAATTCTTTATATATTCTGGACACAAGTCCTTTGTCTGAGGGATTGCTGGTTAAAGTTGTTTCCCACACTGTTGGTCATTTCCTTTGAAGTGCAGAAACGTTTCAATAATGTGAGATCCCATTTCTGATTCTTTGAAGGGTCCCGTGCAGTTTGCGTTTTGTTCATGAATTCTCTGCCTACCCCTATTTCTCCAAGACTTCTACCTACCTTGTTTTCCAGTAGATTTAGTGTTTTTGTTTTAATGTTGAGGTCTTTGATACAATTAGACTTTAGTTTTGTGCATGGTGATATGCATGGATCTAGCTTCAGTCTTCAGCATGTAGAGAGCCAATTTTTCCAACACCATTTATTAAACGGACTATCCTTCCAGTGGACATATTTAGCCCCTTTGTCAAATATCAGGTGGCTGAGTGTCTTTGTAGTTGTGCTTGCATCTTCTAATCTGTTCCACTGGTCCTCAGGTCTATTTCTTTGCCAGTACCAAGTTGATTTTATCACTGTGGCTTTATAGTACTGTTTCAAGTCAGGAATTGAGATGCCTCCTGCCTTGCTTTTGTTGCCTAGAATTGCCTTTGCTATTCTAGGTTTTTTCTGTTTCCAAATGAATTTTAGTAGAGTGTTCTGTAGATTTGTGAGGTATTTCGATGGTATTTTGATTGGGATTGCATTAAACCTGTATAACAGTTTTGGGAGTGTGGCCATTTTCACAATGTTGGTTCTTCCTAACCAAGAGCAAGGAATGTCCTTCCATTTTCTAATATCCTCTTCAATCTCTTTTTTCAGCATAGTATAATTTTCAGTATATAGGTCTTTTACATTTTTAGTTAGGTTGATTCCTAAGTATTTCATTTTTTTACATGTTATTGTAAAGGGCGATATTTCCATAATTTCTTAGTGAGTTTTTTTTTTAAACTCGTATTTTGAAATAATTTAAAAAGTGCTGATGAAAAGTTAAAATGGAGTAGTTGCTTTGGAAAAGTTTGACAAATCTTCACAATGTTAAGCAGCATATGACTTGAGAAATTTGATTCCTAGGTATATGCCCCAAAGCATGGTAAACTTAACATACATGCAATGTGTATTCATAGCAACACTATTCCTATTTATAATAGCCAATGTCCATCAATTAATGAATGGTAAAATAGGTTATACATTCACTGAAATATTTCACAGCCATAAAAAGAATTAAGTATTGATTTATGCTACAATCTCAAAAACAATATGCTCAGTGTCAGAAGCCAGATACAAAAGACCACATATTTTTACATGGTGTTTTACTTTTCTTGTTGCTGAGTCAAAATACACAACACTCACTGTTAAAGGAGGAAAGCTTTATTTAGCTCAGTTTGTAGAGGTTTTTAGTCCATAATCAGTTAGGCATGGTGACATGGCAGAAGGGTATCACAGAGCATAAGACAAGCAGCAGCAACAATAAGGAACAAATGACAAGCAATTACACCCTTTTATTTTATCCAGGCTATCTACATTAGGGTGAGTAGCACTTGTACCCTTAATCCTAGCTTCACATCCTTGATTTCAGCATCACTTGCCCTAGATTAGCCACGTCCTAAAAGCCCCACCTATGATTGTATAGGCTTTGGGGGGACATCTAGACACAAGCCATGTTACATTGTTTCATCTATATGAAATATCCACAATAGAAAACTCCGTAGATCTAGTAGATAAATGGTTGTCAGCCCTGGCAAGGGGGAATGGATATGGTACAGGGCTTCTCTTTTGGGTTGTGAAAATATGGAATTAATGTTCTGGTGATGGTTGCACACATTTGTGAATATATGAAAAGCTACTAAAGTATATAAAGTGGGTGAATTTTATGGAATGTGAATTGTATCTTTTAAAATGCTAAAGTGCATAGTGTCAACATACTCTGAATTCCCCAGATGTTAATTATAAAAATCAAAAAATTTATATATATATTATAGATGTATATATCTGTATCTATCTGTATATAGATGTGTATATATATATATATATATACACACACATACACACATTTTTAAAATGAGATTTCATCACTTGTATTGTCTTAATGTTGCTATTGGCCATTTTTGGTTTAGGAGCCAATGTAAGGCCTTACTTTTAGTTGTCATGTCTCTATAGTCTTCTTTACCCTGAAACAACTTACTCTGACTGATGCTTCAGAAGAGACCACTTATTTTGATGAATGTCCCACAGTTTGGATGAGGATAGTTTAGCCTGCTTAAATTTGGGTTACAAGTGTTTGGCATGAGTAGCACAGATGTAATGTATCCTTAATCGATTGTATCAGGATGCACATTTTGTAGATATGTCCCACTATGGTGATGCCAACTTGCTTAGGTAGACATCTGGTCATGTTTACTCATACTTCCCTTTGCGTATATATACATTTTTTTCCTTTTATCACAGCTCTCTACCTCTATTTTCCTTTTCTTATATAGTCAATTATATTTTATTATGTATCACTTAGTTTCTATGTATTCTTGAAAAATGTAACTCATTTTGATGTACAGATTTGCTTAATTTATTTTAGTGCCATTATGTATCATAGCCTTTTTTTCCAATACCAAAGCCTTCATATTGAGCTTTTTTACTTCAAGACAATCTTACTAACTTGAGTAGGTGGCCTTAAACTTGAGATTTTTATGCCCCAAACTCTGAGAGTCCTGGAATTTCAGGCAGACGCCACAAGACTCTATAGGTTTGAAAATTAACTAGTGCTTTTTTATTGGTATGTGTTTGCAGTATATGCTTACATTCCTTATTGGGAGTTGGTACATGTACACAGCACATCTTAAAATTGTTGTTTTTTTTTTTTTGATCCTGCCTCCTCCATCTCTTTCTCCACTTACCTTTTGCAAAAGAATCCCCTGTTTTCTATGTTCTATTATTTTGCTAAGCACTTCTTTTAAGGTCCATCTATGTTGCTTCTAATTCTACATCACATTCCAACAGAGTGCAACTTCATTTCACCTGTTCTATTTACAGTGAGTGACCCCCAAATAAGAACAGATTCCTTGTTTTCACAAATGACCTTGAAGGGAACATTCTAATACATGTCTCCTTATGGACTTGTATAAGAAAGTGTTTAAATTACATAGAATGGGGCTGGGGATTTAGCTCAGCAGCATAAGCACCTATCTTGCATGCGCGCAGTAATGAGTTCGATCCCCCGTACCAAAAAATAAAAAATTTAAAAATTTAAAAATATAAACTACATAGGCCACTATGTTCTCTTTTTATAGTGGCCATCACACTGTAGGGTGCACTTTTCCTACTTGGTGCAAACTCACTCTGCAAAATCTGTTTATTTTTCTATCTTTAAGAAAACTTTGTTGCTGTTTGTGCTTATCTGGACCAGTTCTTTGCTCAGGAAAGAAAGAACCAGAAACCACCTCAAGAAGGAGACTTTAGCACCCTAAAACCTGCTGACATGTTTGGCTTACCCAGCCAAGAGAGGAAGTAAGGTCTTTTAGGCACTTTTTGTTGTTTCTCTCTAAAATGCCACAAAAGTTTTTTTCCCCTTCTTCTTCCCCTCCCCTCCGCTTCCACCTTCCTTTTTCCATTTTCTTTTTCTGTCTCTTGTCTTCTAGGCCGGGGAAATCGGGACTCTTTTTCCCTGGCATCAGGAACTGTTTTCTGCTTTGCCCATCATGTGGGAGGGGAGAGGAGAATGC
Organism: Hydrochoerus hydrochaeris; assembly: GCA_004027455.1. Lineage (NCBI taxonomy): Eukaryota > Metazoa > Chordata > Mammalia > Rodentia > Hydrochaeridae > Hydrochoerus > Hydrochoerus hydrochaeris. The sequence goes on along the minus strand of PVLA01001481.1, from coordinate 119,845 downwards.
ATGGCCTCTGTATTTTTCTTCCAGACATAGGAGACCTACAGGCCCACTTGAAGCTTATCTCCCTTTCTTTTCTTTCCCATTTTTGATCACTAATTGCAGATACAAGTCAGTAAAGAATTGTTAGCCCAGTTGCAGAACAGATTGTTTAGGTACCGTGTCTGTGACCTAGAGTTTAGTTGTGTTTTTTGTCCTTACGTTTCTATTCTCCATAATACTTTGCTCAGCTTTCTTATTCTTTGAGGGGAAATAGCTGTTAGCAACTTAGTCTGCCTGAGTAGCTGCCTACCCAAGTTTACTCCTTTTGAGCTCAGTCTCATCCATACTTTTCCTTTAAATGATTGTTTCCTTCTTAGTGTGTTATCTTAGGGCCACCTTATCTCATCATATAACTGGCTGCTTTTTTTGAATCAGCCACATGAATTTTACCTGACCTCATAGTTAGGTGCTAAGCCTCCGATTATAAGGAACATGTGGGCTTTCTCCCTGTTTTGAATGAGGCTAGTTTCCTTCTTTTTTCTAACAAAATGCAGGTAATATACCTGAGAGCCTGAGAAGTACAAAATAACAGTAAAGCTTAATTCAAGTGACTGTGAGTCAAAGATAGAGCCATCCTCATTCTTATGATTTTAAAGTGTTTTTCTGTTTGTGTTTTGTTTTGTTTTGTTTTCTACCGGGGATTAAACTCATGAATTCATGCTTGCCAGGCAGGTGTTTATACCACTAAGCTAAATCCGTGGCCCAAAAGGTTTCTTTTTTAAAAAAGATGTTTCTATCTCTATTACCTTAAATAAAGTACTAAAGTGTTTGATATCAGGGTAAATGCAAAAGAAATCGTTTCTCAAATGGCTCCATTCTGTGAGAGTAGAGCCATTCTTGGTTCATGGTGGTTAAGGGAGTCAGTGGAGAGGGACTCCACCCTGATCTCAAGGGACTTTTGAACGGCTAGGTAGAGTGTGCAACACCCCTCTTCATAAGGAGCTAATGCTTTCTCCTCTCCAAAAAATTCCTCAGTAGTGCTTTCTTCTATGCTTTATGAAAGATCCTGGCTTCAGACAGAGACATCCATCTAGTAAATGCTTGAGTCTCACAAGAGACATTTTGTAGGCTCAAATTGGGTCTTCTTCTGCATGGGATACCATCATAAGGACCTGAGACCTCCATTCTGTCTCTGAAGGCCCCAAGATGACCAACAGAAAACATTATGAACTGCACCCTGCAGATTCCACCAATTTTGCCACTAGGTTGTATCCTTGATCAGTGGGAAAGGTTTAAAATAGGAAGTTTATCTACTATTGTAATAAGGTTTGAGTTCAGTGTGAACTAGGAAATGATGAGCAATGGGTCTGGGATGGCAGTTTAAATTATGAGACTATTTTTCAGTTAAACTGTTTCTGCTTAAAACATAAAATGTGCCATGAAATCTTTACCTGAGGAAAATCCCAGAAACTATGATATTTAGAGTGGTCCCTGAGGAAGAGAGAGATATCTTTGATGGATCCTGTCCTTGGAACCCCCACTTGTCTCTCAGGGGGATATGGGTTTTTTCCACCTGTTTAATGAAGAAACTTCAGATGAGAACCCAGACACCTGTGCCCCAAATTGCTTGATATAGTCTTTTCTGTGTTTGACAATTGAGATCCAGAAAGGGTTTAAGGGATTAAAAGAAAAAGGCTAAGATGTAGCTATTACAATTGGCAATGCTTTATGCTCATCCACATTGTCTAAGGGAAAGTCCAAGGATTATTGAGAGCTAGAAGACTGGACACTGGGTACCGGTTTGCACCAAGCCATTGCCTGGGCCCTGCTCCAAGTGTGAGGTAGCTAACGTGCTTGACTTGTGGCACTGGAAATTTGACTGTCCCTGCTCTTAGAGATACCAGCTAAAATCCTCAATTCCTAATCTGAAGAGGCCCAAGGGAGCCTTCAGTGTCTCTCTCCATGAGTATTATCATCTTTTATGAGAAACCCTGAGTATCACAGGATGTTATAGATGAGCCAATTCAATTATTTCCTTCTGTTTTCACTTATTTCCCCGGAAAATTCTCTAGATCTATAGCCACAGTTGGGGTTGAGGGAATACCTTAGTTGAAGACTCTTTACTCTTGCCATGATATGTCACTTTGAAGGCCAAATGTTTACTAATGAGATTCTAATTGTCCCACAATGTCCACTTTCTTGCTAAGAAGAGATTTATAAGTAAAATTGGGGGTAATTCTCAAATTGTCCATGTCCAAAATGGACAAGATCCCAGTCTTATTCCCAGTTCCTATGAAACCATTCTGGTCCTTCCTCAATGGATGCAGTCACAAGCTATAAAAATTCTACATGGAAAATGGTCACTATAATTTTCAAAGGACCAAGAGGAAAGCTACTCCTGAGAACCACTGGAAGACCTGAGGCTCCTCTTCAGAAAGCAAGACTCCAGTATTTCTCCAGATGCAGACAATTGGAGTCACTAATGACTAATTCACCACAGCTTAAGTGGGCACCTGTATTGAGGCTCCTGTTTTTAATTAGATCCATTATGTGGGTGATCTTGCTAAAGATTTAACTTTCAGGCGAAGATGACTGAGGCACTGTGACTTTCTCTAAGTGTTGCTGTTTTGAGCCGTGGGTTCTCCTGGATGGAGATTGTTAAGACTATCTTCCCCAGTGTGAGTTTGACCATTGTCAATGGAGGAGCTCGGGACCTTGTTGGTGAGAGTGGCTATGGTTCACTTTGGGGACCTCTGATCCTTATATCAAGCATCACTTCCTGGCTCCAGATTGGGAGACGTGTGCCATTTAATCTCCAGGAGAAACTTGTCATGCTGGTTTTATGGCATGTACTCTACTGTTCTTATAGCAGGAGGACCTCTGTGTCGCTGAGGATGCCTGTGGTGCTTTTCAGGACAACCCTGGTCTTATGAGCATGACTCCTCAGCTCGAGTGTAGAACCTTCAGCCTACCAGCACAGCTCCTTCAACCCACTGCCGTTGACTTTTTAGCTTCCACCACTGACCTTTGGACCTTCCCAGTGTGGAACCATAAAACAGACTGGCATGAGTCCTTCTTGTGTGCTCTAGACCTCCAGTTGGACTTGTGGGAGGCACTGTCATGGGCTCTAGGTTTTCATCTTGACTCATGCAGGACATTGCTGAGGGATCCAGGTCCTTGGCTGAATATTCTTTAGTGTTGTGGACAGATTTCCTGCACTTTCTTGTGTTAACTCTGGGTGACCACCATAAAATAATAATATAAATTGTGTCCTGATTCTAATTGTTCTCTGCACAACACTCAGTAACCCATAAAGACTTATGAGGATATAAGTCTCTCAGGTGGAAGTGAGACAGGAATGTTGGGCATGGTTAAAAATTAGCTGGGAAATGAGGCATGACAAGATCTGGGAACACATGCACAGAACAGTCCCCAAAGCCTTGCATGTGGACTTCTTGCAAGAACTCAGTCAAGTTTTCGATAGGGTGACCTTGACTTAATGTCAGCCTGAAGAGTGGATGATACAAAAAGGACAGTCCATGTTGAATTTTTGCCATTGTTTTCTCTCTAGCATGGTGATCTATCCTCATGCTGTAGGGTGTCCTTTTCCTAATTTTACTTGGCCCTAACTTGCCCTGAAGAGCCTCTTTCTTTTCTTACCTCATTAAAACTTTGCATTAAATTGTTGAGTTGTGGGAGATACACACACACACACACACACACACACACTCAAAATGTCCTGTGCCGTCTATATTCTCAACATCAGTGAATGAGTTTTCTTATAGACACTCCTATCAATAACCAATATAATGGAACTCTTTGAACATCAAAAATATGTAAAGTGATAACTCATTGCTTTGGTTTACATTTCTCTCTTTACTAATGATGATGGACATCCTTTTGCATTTGAGCTTTTGTGGTTTTCTGTAACTTTCCTGTTGTCTCTTCTTTTCCCTTTGGAATTTTTCAAAGTCTATGGAGAAATGCATGTAGGATATATAAACTCACTGAATAGATTTGTTTTACTTCTACCAATGTCAAGAAGTAGAATCTTGCCAGTTTCTCACATTTGGTTCCTATGTATCCTCCTAGTCATTATTCCTTCTCCCTCTTAAAAGGTAATTCTCATTTTGAATTCTAAAATTATAGCTTATCTTTATTTGTTAATGAAGTCTTCACATGCAGTTACATTATCTTTTGTGTTTGACTTATTTTGCTCAAAGTTATTTGTGAGATTTATTCATATGGTATATAAGTGTTTATTCATTTTAGTGAATGCTTCTCTTTCTTCCTGTACTGGAAATGGAACCCAAGGGCCTTTAACATGCATTTGCACCTGAGCTTTTGGAGTTTTCTCTAACTTTCCTGTTCATGCCTCTTTTTCCCCATTTCTAACTTTTCAACGTATATGGGGAAATGCATGTAAGATAAACAAATTCACTGAATAGATTTGTTTTACTAAGGTCAAGAAATAGAATACTGCCAGTTTCTTTAAGCAAATGGTCTATCACTGAGCAAAATCCTTAGCCCAAATACCTAAAACTTAGAATTGTACACCATAAGTGATGGAAAAGTTAGCCTTTATAGGTAATGCCAAACACTTTTACATGATGACTGTAACAATTTATTCTCCTGCTAACTATGTATACTGAGCTAAATCCCTGGCCCCTTCTCCTGCTAATTATGTATAGCTGTTGCTGTTGCTCCACATCCTCATCACCACTTATTGCAAATATTTTAAATTTAATCATTCTGCTATACGTAGTGGTTGCTCCTGGTGCATTGAATTTCATGGCTACTGTGGTTGTACTTTTCTATGTTTATTGGACATTTAGATACTTTTATGAAACACTTGTTCAACTTGATGTTCATTTTTTATATTGGGTAGAGGTAAGGTCCTTATTGACTGTAAGAAGTCTTCATATGTTCTAGATGTAAGCCTGTTATTTTACTACAAATACATTTTCTTTTATGATTTCTCATTAACTTTTTCCTTGGTTTCAGTGATCAAATATTTTTAAATGCATTTCAATAAATGTTTTCTTTGATAACAAATGACATTTTGTGTGTCCTATTAAAATCTTTCTGTAGTTTGGAACTTCTGTTTTGCATTTCACATTTAGAGCTACAATTTTCTTGGAATTGAATTTTCAAGTTGGGTGACTTAGACATCAAATTTAATTTTTAATATAGGAAATTTATAATTTATACTGCATTATTGGTTGAAAATACTTTCTTCAGTGCTCTGACAGTGCAATTGTTATACTAAATCAAGAATCTTTGGATGTTATGTCTGTTTCTGGTATATGTATTCTATTTTGTTGGTCTATCTGAGTATTCTTATGCCAATACTACATTACCCTTACTATGTAAGTTTTGACATTAGAGTCACTGATTTTTGATATTGCTTCAGATTTGTGTTTTTAGAATTGACTGTTAATTTTTAGAATCCAAAAAGAAAGGGAAAACAAGAAGGAGAGGGGGAAAAAAGAGAAAAAAGAAAAAGAAAAAAAAAGCCAGAGTTGGTGGCACAAACCTGTAATCCCAGCACTCAGGAGGCTGAGGAAGGAGGATTGCTGTGAGCTTTGGGCCAGCCTGAACTACATAGTGAGGCCCTGGGTCAATTAGAATCCATTGTTAATTTCATGAAAATTTTGATATTAATCAATTTTGGAAGAATTTATATTTGAACTTCATTGAATCTTCTGATACGTGAATGTTGTATTCTTTTCATCTGTTTAGGTCTTCAATTTCTCTCTGTTTTATAGTTTTCTACCTGGAGCTCTTGCTTCTCATTCATTAGACTCACTTCTAGGTATCTGTTTTTTTGTGATGCTACTATAAATGATATTTTCTTAAAATTATACTTTGTTATTGTTACTTTTTTGTCTTTTTTGTTTCTTGTTTTTCTAGTAATTTGTTTTGTTCCATTTTGTTTTTCCTTCTAATACAGAAAGGATAGATGTACATGTAGAGGCTTATACATGCCTAGAACTTCTCCTAAACAGTTTACAAGAATTGGTTGTATTATGCGTGATGATATGAACAGCTATTTTGAAGAAAAAGAGTCATTGCTGATTTCCTATCATCATGTTGTGAAGTCCAGTAATCTTTCTATTCTTTGTTTAGAGTGGTTTTAGTCTGTTTGTATTATTTAATTTCAATATATATGAAGATATGGACAGCTATTTTGAAGAGAACAAGAGACATTACGGTAGCCATAGTTGATTTTCCTATTGTCTGGTTTTGAAAGCTTGTAATTCTTTCATTCTTCTGTTTTAATCAGCTTTATAATACTATTTTGTTTTGTTTGAATTCATTGTGTGTGAAGATATTGACAACTATTTCAAAGAAAACAAGAGATGTTATGGTAGTCACTTGTCTTTTTTGAAATCCTGGGTTGATTGCATTGTTTTGTTTTGATCTGCTTTGTTCTGTTTTGTTTTGTTTTGTTTTACCCTCTTTAAAATAAAAAAAATTAAAATTACACTTTGTGATGAATTTTCCAGTATATTAAAATTCAGGGTAGTTTTTTTTTAACTCTATATCCAGTAACTTTGCTAAACACACTTATTCATTTGAAGATTAATTGCAGGTTCTTTTGAACATTTTAAATGAACACTAATATATAAATAAAATACTTTTTCCTTTGTAATCTTTATATTTGTTTTTATTTATCAATTGTACCAACTAGGTGGTATAGTACAGTGTTAAGTACAAGAATGAACTTAGAAAATATTTGCCATATTCTCAGGCTCAAGGTGAAAGTTTCCAACATTTCACCAACAAGTAAAAAGTTTACTTTGGGTTCTTTGTAAAACAAATGCAGTTTACCTCTTTAATGCAGTTTACCTCTCTTCTTTAAGAATTTTTATGAGTGAATAGTGAATTTTATTTGAATTCTTTTTTTCATTTATTGAGATGATCATCTTGTTTTTTCTCCTCTAGTTAATGTGGGAATTACATCGATTGTTTAAAAAATCAACTTTATTGAGGTATAATTTACATGTTAAGTGCATATGTAATTTGAAAAGTTTTGATAAGCAACTGTCACAACCAAGATAGAAAGTATTCAAATACCCTAGAAATGTTCCTTGTGCCTCTTTTAGGTTAATTCCTACTTTGCCCTCCCCCATCTGTTATCTATCAGTATTGATTGAGTTGCCCATTCTAGAGTTTTATACAAATACACTTATCTAGTTTACCCTTTTGAGTCAGGCAGTTTGTACCCTTTTGAATCAGGCCTCTTTCATTTAGCATAATGTTTGTTAGATTTGTCCATGTTGCCTGTGTCAGGAGTTCATTCTTATGGTATTATATGAGTTTGTCACAATTTGTGTATTCATTTCTCTTTTGGTAGATATTCAAAATACTTTCAGTTTTTGACTATTTATAATAAAATTTTCATGAACACTCAAACTTTGTATGGACATATATTTCCTTTTCCCTTGGGAAAATACCTATGATTCATAAGGAGGTATATTTTTAATTTTATAAGAAACTGCTAAACTGTTTTCCAAAGTGATTATATGACTTTATATTCTCACCTACACTTCATGAGCCATTCATTTGCTTTGCATTCTTGCTGACCCTTAGCATTAACAGTCATTTTTAATTTTCACTGCACTAATGAGTGCAGTATCTGTCATTTTGAGTTACACTTCCCTAATGACTAACGGTATTTATTTCTTTTATGTGACTACCGGTCATTCATATATCTTTTTTGATTAAATGTCTTTTGCCCACTTCTAATTGGATTGTCTTCTCATTATTGGGTCTTAAGCATTTTTCACATTTTCTGGATACAAATTCTTTATTGGGTAAGTGTTTTACAAATAGTTGGTGCATCTGTACTAGGTAGTGTCTATGCATCCCTTTTCTTTTTGTTAACAGTAATGTTCAAAGTAAGAAATTTAAAACTTTGACATTCAATCCCTTACTTTCCTTTCTGTTCTTTGCATTTTTCAAGTTTGGTTTTTGATAAAAGTTATTGTACATATTTATAAATTATGAGGTAATGTTTTCACTTTCTATTTATAGTGGGGTATAATTAAATCAGACTAAATACCAAATCCATCATCTCACTTTCTTATCTCTTTTTATTGTGAATACATTTAAAATCTACTTTGAATAATTTTTAATTACACATAGAATTATTTATTATAGCCACTATCCTATAAAATAGATCACTAAAGCTTATTTCTTCTAACATATTGTATACTTTGATCAAATCATTCCTTTCTCAATCATTCTATCTCTACATTTTTTAGTTCAATTTTTTAGATTCATCATATGAGCAAGATCAAGCACTACTTGTTTTCCTGTGCCAAGCTTATGTCACTAAACATAATGTCCTCCAGGATTTTTGTTGTTGAAGATTGACAGGATTTCTCCCCTTTAAAGGCCAAATACTATTTCTTTGCCTATTTATGCTAGTTTTCAAATTTGCCTTGCTTTTATATTGTATAAAAGAAATGTTTTCTTGCATTTACTTATGGAATATAATTTTCAGCTTTTGTGTTAAGATTTATGATCCATTTCTCATTAATTTTTATGAAGGTTTTGAAGAAAAGTTGAGGTTATTTTTATTTCCATGTAGATTTTTCAAATTTTTGAAACCATCTAAAAAGACCATACTATCCCAACTTAATTACCTTGTCCTCTTTTTAAAAATCAATTGACTAGGCTGAGGATTTACCTCAGTGGCAAAAGTGCCTTCCTGGCAAGCATGAAGCCTTGAGTTCAATCTCTGGTACCAAAAAAAAAAAAAAAATTATGGGTCTGTTTCTGTGCTATTATATTCTATAGCTAAGTAAATCTGCTTTCAAATCAATACCACATAGTTTTGTTCACCGAGGCTTCATCGTAAGACTTGAATTTGGTAATTTAAGCCCATCAACTCTATTCTTGTTTTTCAAAAGTTATTTGACTATTTTATGCTTTGGTTGGCAGTTTATTAAATACACAATGTTTGTACTTTATTCTGTAGTTTTTAAAACCATTCATATATGAAATTCATAAAAATCTACTTCATAGAAAACCATCTGCAAAACTAAAATGTTAATAAGAACATGTAAAATGCACATTTATTAGATTAACTGCTGAAATGTTAGGAACTATTTTAATCTCCATAGGTCCTTAAGGTAACTATTAAATGTTAGGTGACATGCTTTTCTTTTTTAAAATTTTTTTTAGTCTTTTTAAAAATTTTTATTTAAAAAGAAAAAAAAAGTAAAATAAAAAAAAATGGTAGGAAATAATACAGAATTTAAAAAAAACAGTAAGAAATAACTAGTTGATAAATCACACACTGTCCTCCTAGAAATAGTTGTTCAAGTTACAAAACCAAAGCATATATAGTGGACATTCAAACATTGAAGCTGCAAACAGCTCTATTCAGTAATGTAACAAAATCCCAGCAATAGGTTCATCCATCCTACACACTCAGACATACGTGCACTCATATCCTTCAGAGCACTCTCTTCTCCTTTTGCTTTTTAAGTCTATTATTTGTTTAGTTATATCATATTTCAGCTTGCTCAGTACCTTACTGATCTGTTTTGTTGTCATTTCCTTTTAAATCGCCTTATATAATTCTGATGTTTTGTTTTTGAGTTTCTCCTCATCCATGCCCCATGGATTAGCTTTGGTGGAGTTGGGAGTTTTGGGAGGTATTTTGTTACCTTGCTTTCTCATATTTTATAATTTTTGTTGTTTAGTTTTTTAATTTTTTTTTTTAATTTTGAAGGTAGTAGAAATACAGCAGAACAAGAAAAAACAAAGCCAATCAAGACAATGTAGTGAATTTGGTACAGAACTTCATAGCAGGTTACCGGGATAACAGTAATAGGTACCATAGTATATCTCATTATCTTAACAATATTTGTCTAGTCAATTAGGTGTAGCAAAATCAAACCAAAGACAGAACATTATAAGACCAATTGAAAGAGAATATTGAATAGAGTAAAGCAATTAATCATAATGAAACAAAACTGAAAACAACATTTGCTTTCAAACAGAAGATAGAGGAGACCCCCATATTTGCTATATTGCAGTCATCCTTCCAAGAGATGCTCACACCTCTGTCCCCAGTTGCTAGTGCTAGGGGGTGGGGGTTGGGATATTTGATTCCAATCCAGTGCACCAGGAGGCTTACAAGAGACACTACTGGGTCTCCTCCTGGCTCACACTGGAGGAAGGCGCTTACCAAGAGGGCAGGCAAATTGCTTCTTTGTGCAACTGCCTGGGTTCCACCATGGCTGTGGCCGGATCTCGGGGGCTGCTCACTGGTTCTCCTCCTGGCTCACACCCGAGGAAGGCACTTATCAAGAGGGAGGGTGAATTGCTTCTTTGTGTAGCCGCCTGGGTTCCACCATGGCCATGGCCGGATTTTGGGGGCCGTGGCTGGATTTTGGTTCTGCTCTGATTTTCTTAAATGTGACACAATATTATTGTTACCAAACATTTCAAAAGTGTAGATGTTGAAATATGTGTGCAAAATGTCTATTAACAAAACTAGTGTAAAGTGTTCACAAAATAATGGCTTTTTTTGTAGTTACTTTTCTAAATCCACTGTTTATACTCTCTCATATTAAGAAAATTATTTGTGTAGACTGATGAGACAAAAAAAAATCAGTTTCTTCTTTAAATAAAAACACTAGAGTTGGATGGGAATGCTATAATTCCAGCACTTGAGAGGCTGAGGCAGGAGGATTACTATAACTTTGAGGCCACCCTGGGCTACATAGTGATTTCAAAGCTAAGCTGAACTACACAGCAAGACTCTGTCTCAAACCTCCTTCCAAAAAAGAAAGAAATTTTAAAAGACTAAAGCCTGTTTACAAAGCATGCAAAGAAAAATTTAAGTTTTATTTTAGATCAGGTTAAATGTGAATACAGCTGAACGATAGAATACGCCTTTACTGGTCCATCCTCCCACCTTTCTACAAGAAGTGCAATTATCAAGGCATGGAGTATAAAAAGGTATAAAATGAAGAGACAGAAACAAAGATGTTTGCAAACTGTATTTCTACCTATTGAGACATTCTTGTGAGCTGAGTTTAGTACTAACGACGGAACCACAGCCAGCTAGTAAACAGCCAGAATGCTACAGTAATTGAGTACATGACCATCTCTCTTTTGGCACATTCTTTGTTCTCCCCCTCTGCAAGACGCAGACGTCTATTTAGTTTGATTATTTGTCTTCTTAACAAAGCTGCATCTTCAGCAGTGATATCCTGTGAGGTTCCTTCAATTGCTGTATTTATCTTTGAAGTGCCATGCCTATTGTTGTCATTATGGACATTTGTGGCAGCAGAACACCTGCCACCCATTGCAGGTCTATGATTTTCTTCTGTCATATCTAAGATGTGATTGTAAGCCGTCTGAGTAGAACACTGAATAGTCAACAAAATGCCCCAACAGAGAAATGGTTAGTTCTGTCTTTGGGTAACAGCTCCTGAAGACAACAGACCTGGTGGTGATAGTGTCACAGTAGAATGATTTCTAATTGTCCCTTTTGATGATCAGCATTGTCATTCATGGAGAGCTTCTTTTAGTTTGCTGACCATATGGATTTCTTCATTTTGAGGAACTACAGGTCTTTATAAATCCAGAAATCTGGCAATCTTTCACCTAACCTGACGACATGAAGTGGTGGTTTCAGTCCCAGAGGTTTAAAGGTAGTTGACTTAAGGTCAGGATCTGCTGGTCTTGGGAACAGAATGTCTGCACTGTCTCCTGCCATGACAACACTTTCTACAGCACAGTGGTGTTTGGAACTCCTTGGAGTTCTGTTGTTGGTCAGCATTTGATGATGCTACCTTTAATTTTTTCTAAGACTTTCCCTCACTGGCTACAAACTTTGGTGTTTTCAAACATTGCTTATTGAATTTAATGAGTTTCTGCCATCACAGCAGCAGTGAGAGAAGGAAAGGCTGCCCCACTCACCAAATGTAGACCTACTGATGCTTGCTAATTTGCACTACATGCTCTTGTGCTTTATATTAAATACCACAGTGGTCTATACTCTTTTATATAAAGGTTATTTGTACTTGTATTTCCATTCTTGGTCTCAAAATACCTTTTTATTTGTCCCAAGTAACTTAAAACTGCCTTGATGTGGATCAGTTCAAGGTGATAATGAAATATTAGATGACTATTTTCTTAAATCTGATAGAGGGTCTTATTTGGTTATTTATTGGATAAACTTTTTCAAACTGGAGACTCCAGTTTCCAATTTGATGAAAGGTTCAGGAATTATTTTGCTGAAAGTGTTTTCCCTTGCTTTGTGTTTGCATGACACAGGAAAAAGTGAAAAGGAACAGCCTTTGATCTTCCTCATAAGTCTTAATGACCTATTTGTTTCTTAAACTATATTCCCATGTAACTTTAAGAAAACCAAACTATAAATAAGAAAAACATAAAAAGGAACAGTTTGTAAGACTTAAGAACCCCTAAGAATACCTTAGGAAATTATGTAAGATACTTCCATTTTGTTCTACAAAATTAGCGCAGGTTTTTGAGATCTGAGTTTGCTAGATTGACTTGTTTCTTTTTTCTCATATTTTAAACTCCTAATATTTTGTTCTGTTTATGATCTACTTGATTAACTTTTATTTAAATTTTTTATTTTATTTCTGACAGTTCTCCAACATTTTGTGCATTCTGAATGTTTTGTTTTCATATCATCTTGCTTTTGCTTCATGGATATATCTCTGAGAGTACCCTTAAAGATCTTTTTCTTCTCTCAGAAAAGTTTATTTGATAACCTTTGGCAGTCTAAATATATAATGTAGCTTTATGGGAGACACTATAACATGATCTGCCTGATCCATTTTGTTACAAAATCATCAATGGCAATACCATTGTTTTCCCCTAGAATTGATCAGATTCTCATGAGCAGACCTCTACATCCTTTTGTGTGCATTTAGGAAGTTGAGTGGGAAAAGAAATCTGGCTGCATCAACAATTAATATATAAATTTTGTTTATTCCCTTTATGTTTATATATTTCTTTACCATCAGCTATACATGGTATTTGCCAATTCAGATACTCATTTTCCATTTTGCTCACTAAAATGAAGCCAGTCTTTTGTATCAATCTTCTGTTAGGATGACACAGAATCAATAATTTTGTGAGTTGGAGGAGATATTTTGTAACCCAATTTTTTTCTTTAAAAGATTTTCAATGAAATCTCCTATTGTAGCCTTTCCTTAACCCCATTTATATAGATGCCACAATTTCCTAAGCCATAAAGAAATTTTGAGGCATAAATGGGTTTTTTTTTGGCTTCCTTTGTGCTGGCTTAGGCTTAGACTTTAGCTGAGTTGAGTCTCTTACGTCATTTATCATAGATTCATTTGTTTTCCAGCTTCTATAATTTTATTGCTGTTGTCTTCCATTTGTTCTTGTAGTCCTTTGGCAGATGTAAATCTATATTTTCAGTTGGTCATCATTACCAGAATGGAATATTCTGTTTAAATTTAACTCATTACAGTATTTTTGTATTTTCTGATACATTCAGTTCTTTCATTTCTCTTATGATTCTTTTCTTTCCTTACTTTAACCATATATTCAAATGTTAAACTTCATTTATAATACTCACATAATGTTCTCAATGACAGCTGCTGATTTCAGTGCAAATATAGGAAGAAATCTTATGCATGTGTATCTATACACACACACATTGATTAGATTGAAAGCCTACTTTATTTAGACAAAACAGATCAACAGAAAACAATGTAAGTGACACAGATTTAAAAGCAGGGCAATAAGAGATCAACATTGGCTACCATAACTGTCTCTTGTTTTCTTCTAGCTGTCTACATCTTGATACACAATGAATTCATATAAAACAAAAGAGTGTGAAACTGATCAAAAAAGACTAATAAAGGTATTACAGGCCTTCAAAACCGAACAATAGGAAAATAAAAAATGGCCACTGTAATATCTCTTGTTCTCTTCAAAATAGCTGTCCATACCTTCAAGTACCTTGAAATTAAATAATAAAAAACAGACTAAAACCACTCTGAACAAATAATAAAAGCATTACTGGATTTCACAGCATGACAATACGGGGTCGGCAATGGCTGCCATAACGTTTCTTTTTTTTCAAAGTAGCTGTTCATTCCATCACACACAATACAATCGATTCTCATAAGCTGTTTAGGAGAAGTTCTATACATATATAAGCCTCTACATGTATGCCTACCCTTTCTGCATTGGAGGGAAAAACAAAACAAAACAAAACAAAACACTAAACAAAAGAAACAAAGAAAAATAAGTAACAGTGGCAAAGAGCCCAAAAGAATGATGATATAGGCCTTCACAACAAAGTGTAGGAACAAAACTAAGGTTGGTATTTTACATAGTTATCTTTAAAAGAGTTCCTCAGATCACCAGACACAAACATGCAACATTGTTCCACTCCTATGAGTGTTAACTGTTTTGTTGCAAAAACTTACAGAATTTGTAGCACAATCATCTTAGCTATCTTCAGTGTGTTTATACAAATTTAGATATTTTTTCTTTTCCCTTCCTTTTTTTCTCCTTTTCCCCGAGATATTTTTTTACCCTTTGAGCAGATTCTTACTTTTTCACTGTGTTTATTGAAGATTATGTATCTTATATACTCTTACCATTTATTGCACTGAGACAATATGGTATTTACATCTGTGAGTTTGATTTATTTTACTTATGAGTATGGTCTCGTTGCATCCATTTACTTATAAATATCTCAATGTGATCATTCTTTATGGCTGAGTAGTACAAAATTAAAGCATACAAAGTGGACATTCAAACAGTCAGGCTGCAAACAGTTCTATTCACCAGTCCAACAAAACCTTAGTAACATGGTTATCAATCCTACACACTTAAGGTTACATACAGATATCTCTTTTAGAGCACTTTGTTTTCCTCCTCTTGCTTTTTTAAAATTGTTTTATTTAAAGAAAAATTTTCAAATGGAAACAGGGTAGAAATACAGATATCTCAAAAACAAAACAAAACAAAAAAACCCAAAAATAGTAACCAGTAAAAATCACTAGTTGATAATTATATACTTTCCTCTTAGATGCAGTTGTTCAAGTTACAAAACTAAAGTCCACAAAGTGGACATCCAAACAGTGAGACTGCAGTCAGTTTTGCTCATCCATTCAACTAAAACTTTAGCAACATGTTTATTAATTCCACACACTCAAACATACATGCAGTTATATCCTTTAGAATATTCTCTTTTGCTTTTGTTCCCTTTACAATAACTATAATCCATTCTTGTAAACTACTTAGAAGTTCTACTCATGTATAAGTCTCTACACATATACCTAGCCTTTCTGTATTAGAGGGAGAAACAAATAAAAACAAGTCAGAAATACAAATTCCTAGAGAAACACGAAATGAAAAGAACATACAAAAACAACATTAGGTGATCTACAGTAGTCACTATGATGTCTCTAGTTATTTTCAATAAAATTGTCTATATCATCAAATATAATATAAACTGCATTGCTTTACATTATTAATAAAATCTAAACATTGGAGACATTATAGGAGTTCAAAGGCAGTTAAAAATCAAACCAGAATGGGTATCCTATTGAATCCTGTCATCTTCAGAGTAGTTGCCCCTACTCTCAGACTCGACACTCTCAAGCGTACCAGATTCAAATAAAATCAGTCAAGATAAAACAGTGATATAACCAATCTTCCCTGTTTTATCTCTGCCATGCTATTTTTCTGTTGGTATTTGTTTACTTTTCTCCTTGATTCCACTGTCTGCCCCTTTCTTTGAGGCCTTTCTGCCATTATTCCTGGAACCCTGGTGGTTTTCTTCTCTCTCTCTAGAATGTCCTTCAGTATTCTTTGCAGGGTTGGATTGGTGGTCACAAACTCCCCCAGTTCCTCTTTGTCGTGGAAATATCTTGTCTCCATTAATTTTGAGAGACAGTTTTGCAGGGTACATCATTCTGGGTTGGAGCTTATTTTCTTTCAGGGCTTGGAATATTACTCTCCAAGCTCTTTGTGATTTGATAGTTTGCACTGAGAAGTCTGCTGTGATTTTGATGAGTTTTCCTTTATAGGTAATCTGTTTCTTTTCTCTGACCACTTTTAATATTCTGTTCTTGTGATGGATTTCTGGGATCCTGATTATTATATGTCTGGGTGTAGATCTGTTTTGGTTGTAGCTGGCTGGAGTTCTATATGCCTCATTTATCTGAACTTCACTTCCGTTACCTATG